>JBCNJP010000598.1:0-22638 GCA_039602395.1 Deinandra increscens subsp. villosa
CTTATTAGGACTCATTGGTGCCAACTAACCCTCATTGTACCTAAACCAACTTTATTGTGCCATCATTGGTCCTAAACACAACGTATTGGTTATATGCACACATTAGTGGGACTCATTGGTCCCAACTAAACACACCTTATTTGGCCATAATTGGTCGTACACACAACTTATTGGTTACATACACACATTATTGTGACTCATTGGTCCCAACTGACCTTCATTGCCCTTAAACACACATTATTGGGCCATCATTGGTCCTAAACACAACTTATTGGTTATATAAGACACACCTTACTAGGACTTATTGGTTTAACCGACCCTCATTGCCCTACTAAACACACCTTATTGGGCCAATATTGTTCCTAAACATAATTTATTGGTTATATACACACCTTAGTGGGACTCATTAGTCCCAACTAAACACACCATATTGGGCCATAATTGGTCGTAAACACAACTTATTGGTTATATAAACACCTTATTAGGACTCATTGGTGCCAACTAACCCTCATTTTCCCTAAACCCACTTTATTGTGCCATCATTGGTCCTAAACACATCGTATTGGTTATATGCACACATTAGTGGGACTCATTGGTCCCAACCGACCCTCATTGCCCTACTAAACACTCCTTATAGGGCCATCATTGGTCCTAAACACAACTTATTGGTTATATACAAACCTTAGTGGGACTCATTAGTCCCAACTAAACACACATTACTGGGCCATCATTGGTCCTAAACACAACTTATTGGTTATATACACACCTTACTAGGACTTATTGGTTTAACCGACCATCATTGCCCTACTAAACGCACCTTATTGGGCCATCATTGGTCCTAAACATAATTTATTGGTTATATACACACCTTAGTGGGACTCATTAGTCCCAACTAAACACACCATATTGGGCCATAATTGGTCGTAAACACAACTTATTGGTTATATAAACACCTTATTAGGACTCATTGGTGCCAACTAACCCTCATTGTCCCTAAACCAACTTTATTGTGCCATCATTGGTCCTAAACACAACGTATTGGTTACATGCACACATTAGTGGGACTCATTGGTCCCAACTAAACACACCTTATTAGGCCATAATTGGTCGTAAACACAACTTATTGGTTACATACACACATTATTGTGACTCATTGGTCCCAACTGATGTGACAACCGGCAATTTCCCAGGTTAACCCCGTTAATAACTTGTGTTATATTTTGATAACGTCCGTTACTTCGGTTAACTAGAATAGTTATATGAACATCGCACATGAGTCTAGACGTCGGTTAACTAACTGGAATAATTATAATTTATGATTTTATATAGATTATATTTTATGAGTTCACGAAAACGTTTTGTCAATTTATGTGGCAATTATATTTACTTTCTTTTTATGCGGTATATATGTGTATATGTACGCATGTCATTTTATGATTCTACGTGACGGTGTATCACGTATTCAGACGAAGTATTTCTATAATATTATAGGAATTTAAAAACGTATAGTTATGGAGTTATAACTATGATTTTATGTGAATCTTAGCGGATAATTAGAGATTGCTATCCATGATTTTATTTGGTCGTTTAAGTTTATATTTCTCATAAACGCTACACGTTTTACGGTGTCAAAATGCATACTCTCGTTTGGCCATCGTTACGTTTTTTTTCGTTAGTCCCGTTAGCCTTTTATAAACCCGAGGGACTATTCTCGCCAATTTCTAAACCCTTTTCTTTTGAGAAAACTTGAATGGCCATTAATGTAATTACCCTAAACCTTGTGTCACCTTGTAAATTTCAGAGGGACTAATCATGTCACTTGCCAATAGTCAATTAAATGACATTTACGTACTGTAAATGGTGAATCGGTTTCGACCGATCGACATACTCGTCGTCGGTTTCAATTGGAGCTAATCAATCCCCCATTCAAGTCTCATTTGATTGCAAGAATCATATTATCACTCAAGAACCATTCAGTTGCAAAACACACAACCCTCTCGATAGTCCTCTGCCTTTCTCTCGTTTTTCTCTATTTTCCGGTGAACTCAAATTCCGGCCAAAAGACCCACCGAATCACCACCATTCCATAACCTCTGTGATCGTGAATCCATGAGGAACAACTAGGTGTTAACGGTTTTGCGAATCGTAACCGTGCTCGGAGGTCGCGATTCAAGTTCGGGTTCTATTTCGGCTTCAAAAACTCATCTCTTCTCGATTCCGATTCGAGGTAACCATTTATTTATGTTAATCGCACGCTTTTTGAGTCTCAATTCCAAGTTTTACGTTTTTCCGGTCGCCGGAAAATATCTCCGGCGACATTAGGGTTAGTATGTAGAAGATGATGACATTTTGTAACTGGTTATATATTAAGCATACTGGATAAAACCTGTCCTCAGGGTCTGGCCGGATGGCCAGGCTTTTGATCTGTATCGAGAAGGTCTCGAGTTCGACCCCTGGCAACCCCATTCTTTTTAGTTATTTTTCTGTGAACTGCTTTCCCACTAGAATGAATACACAAAAGATTTCCTGGTCAAAGCTGTTAACAAAACAGCAACCTGCCCCAATGGTAAGGTGCTGTGTTTCAAACCAAAGGTCACGGGTTCGAGTCCCGTGACCATCACTTCTGCTGTCTTTATTTTTTTTCAGGGTTTTTTTCAAGCATTCTTGATCCATAACCAAAAAAAAACTACTATCGCATGTCGAATAAATCTCGCCCCGTAATGTTTTCATAGACACCGTTAGAATACCCCGTTGAACTTTTACAATGCGAAAACTCTATAATTTAAAAGAATTAAAAACCTGACGGTTTCGTTTATATTAATATACATTAATTTTAAACGTAGAAAAAAATATATATATATTTGTTTCATTGTCACGTACTTGCATACATGCGTATATTTTAAAGATTTTCTTTAAACTCTCGAAATTTCGACACGACATATAAATATATATATATATATATTGACGTTTTATTTTTTTTCATACTTTTAACTACGCCTCGATATTTATACTTACAAATATATATACATGTATATATATTCACCCGATGATTTCCATATTTGATAATTGGAATAACATATTCACATTAATTTTCGTAAACCTTTGGGTCCTCGATTTAACGTCATTTTTGACTGCTTTCGAACAAAACAATTTTTACCACGTATTGAAATTGTCACGTACGTCACATTGGAATTACTTGATATCAACACCGTCGTCTAGGCTATGTTACTCATGTGCGAACACACACTTACGTATATAAATTCAATAGGTGCTTGGTAAGCTACGCAAGACTCGAAGTCTTACTAAATTGTAGCAGCGCACCCTAAGGTGAGTTTCACAACCTTTACGTTACGTCCGGTTTTGGACGATAACACACGCAAACACGTTACACCCGGGTTAGGGTGATAACACGACAACGTTTATGTATGATTAAAGTAGAAATCCAACATATATCACATGTTCACGTAAAATGCTTATCTTTGAAAGTCCTTACTTATCGAACCGTTAATAGTTTATAGCGAGGGGATATTGGGTAGTACTACTGGGGTCTGACAAACCCCACTCAGCGGGCACGAGATGCACCACCCGACTGGCGGTCGGACTGAGGACAATGTCAGCCTAAACTTACCGTGATCGAGTAGACACGGGGAAGGCAAACCACGTAAGGAATTATTCCTACAACTAATTGGTCAGCTTCGGTTGCGAACGTTTTAGTGACATGAACTTAGGCTCGCTACCTACGATATGGATTGTACTGTTAATATACATGCTTACATACGAATAAAAACTGTTGTATTCGTACTGCATAACTATACTAGTTATACTTATGTGCTTATGTGAACTCACCAACATTAGTTGACACTTGCTCTTATGCATGCTTTGCAGGACGCTAGGAGAATCTGATTTTTGGGCACGTACGTTGGCTAAAACCTTTTACTTTGGGAATTTGTTTTTAAATCTTTCCAACTTGAATCTGGTATTTACTTATCGAGCGTTTGCTTGCGCAACATAACTTTTATGAGCTTCCGCTAAACTTTAACTCTGGTTTTAATATTTCCCGTCTGGAAATATATTTACATTTTGAACCCTTAACTTATGTTTAATGTAACTAATGACTCGGGTCCTGGTCTGGTTCACACCCCACACGGTAAAACTCCGTTAGTGGAAATTGGGGGTGTGACAGATTGGTATCAGAGCCCTTGGTTGCAGAGAACTAGAATTTTCAAAAATTCTAAACTGTAACTGTTTTTGAACATTAGTTACAACAATTCCCAAAAACATGTACTTATTCTTGCGTGCCAAAAATCGATTACTCACATTAGGTTGATTTTCCTTTGTTTGTGTCTGTCTGGGTTTTGGACAGTATGGCACCACACGATAACACGAGGGGTAAGGGAAAGAAAATTGCCAACGAACAGTCATCATCCTCCAACTAGCAAGGCCGCGAGCCTGAGCAGCCTGAGTACACGATAATGGATTTCCTTCGGGATCAGCACATACGTCCTGATAGGCGTGCACCAAACGATTAAAGTTGGCTGAGTCCGACAACATATCGGTTGCTTGACATGTATCATGTGCCGGCCAGAGTTGACCGACCCTTTGATTTGAATCGGTTCATTGCGGGATTGGTAGCAGCTTATGACAACACTCTTGGAGAAACCAGACAAAATTCCATCAGCAATCGCACACGCGATAGAGAAATCGAGCGATTACGGGCTGATCAGAGGGAGCGGGATACCTACCACTACAACTTGTCCCAGGGAGTAATGGGTATACGTAATAGGGTCACCGAGCTTGAGTCGCGACCCAATCCAGCAGATTTGGAGCATAGACTGCATCAAGCACAACATCAGATTACTGCACTACAACATTCCAATGCAGCGCTTCAACACTCCAATGCGGCACTAGCGGCACAGGTCGCCGCCCTCCAAGCTCAAATGGAAGCCCTGCAAGTTCAAGGTGCTCCTGTTCAGGAAGAAGAGGAGGAACCCTTCGAAGAGGAACCTCTCGAGGAGGAGCCTCAAGAGGACATGGAGGAAGAACCGGATGTTACTGATCCATAATCTAATCTGTCTTCTTTTCTTCTATTTCATTACTTTGAAATAAATTTGACTGGATGTTCATTTTATTTTGAATGTTTTCAAATGCTGAGATACATTATGGTTGGATTTTACATTTTGTAATGGATATTACATCTTTATTTTCCCAATGTCTTCCTAAAAATTATGTCGTGTGATGGATGGATGCATGAATAATTGTTTAGTGCTTAATGAAATTAATATTGGGTATATTAATCAATGGAATGTCTTTCATGACAAACGGAATCATGGTTGAACACCTCACAGCAGCCCAGATCCAAGCGTTGATAAATGAAAACGTTGCGGCAGCACTCGCTGCGACTCAAGTGCAAGGGAACAATAATGGTGGTAAGTAAAACAGACGAAAAATTGACTACATTTTTTTTTCTTCTCACTCTCTAAAATTATTCTTTGAAATAATTTTATGAAACAAATCCAAGCCCAGCTCAATGCACCTTCAAAACTTACATGGATTGTAAGCCGCTCACATTCAAGGGTGATGAAGGAGTCGTGTGTCTGCTGCGATGGCTCGAGAAATCAGAAAATGTGTTCTCAATGTGTAACTGCCCAGTTGCGAATCGGGTAAATTGCGCAACTGCTACACTCGAGGGAGCTACCCTCACTTGGTGGAACGCGCAAATCCAAATGTTGGGGCTCGACGCAGCGAATGCTATGACTTGACAGGAATTCAAGGATGCCATCATGGAGGAGTACTGTCCTCGCGACCAGGTCAAAAGGTTGGAAGGTGAGTTCCAGAACTTGAAAATGGTAGGTTCTGAGGTTGAAGAGTACACCGCTCGCTACCATGAGTACGCGGTGTTGTGTCCTACGATGGTTGATGCTGACTTCAAAAGGATTGAAAGGTACGTGGATGGGTTAGTTCCACAAATCAAGGGAACGGTTACTGCCTCAAACTCTGCAAATGTGCAGAATGCTATCAGGTTGGCTCAAAACCGTCCTAATCAGAATCAGAATCAAAATCAGAACCAGAGGCAGAATAATGAAGGCCCTAGAGGGTGTTTTGAACGTGGAAAACCAGGGCACCTAAAGAGGGACTGCCCGCAGCTCCGAAGGAATAATAATAACAATGCTGGCAACAAAACAACCACCGTAGCAACAATAACAACGACAGTGATGGTGGTAGGAATGGTGGAGATGGCGCCAAAGGGCGAGCTTTTGTTATGGGTTCAGGTGAAGCAAGAAACGATGCCAACGTCATTACCGGTAAGTTTCTTCTAAACAACTACTTCGCAAATGTCTTATTTGATACGGGTGCTGAGAAAAGTTTTATCTCGACTAAGTTCTGTAAGTTGATTAAGGCTACTCAAACTCCACTAAAAGCTAGGTATACGGTTGAATTAGCAAATGGTAAGCTTCTCGACACCACTCACTTGGTTGAGAACTGCACATTAGAACTATCTGGTCATAAACTAAGTATAGACCTTATGCCTTTTACCATCGGTAGCTTCGACGTGATAGTAGGGCATGGATTGGCTATCCAAACATCAGGCGGAAATTGTCTGTCAAGAAAAAGTCATACGAATACCCATAGCAGGAGGAGAAGTACTCTCGATTCAGGGCGAAAAGGGAGGTGCTGTCTCCGGAATCATATCATATCATACCTTAAAGCGCAGAAGTGTCTTCGGAAAGGACACGTGGCAATCCTAGCCACAGTTACGGACCAAACCAGGGTGGAGAGAAAGATCGAAGACTTCCCGATCGTACGTGATTACCCAGAGGTATTTCCTGAGGAATTACCTGGCCTTCCTCCGCATCGGCAAGTAGAATTTGGGATTGACCTCGCTCCAGGAGCAGCTCCGATCGCGCGTGCACCATATCGTCTAGCGGTGAACGAATTGAATGAGCTATCCACACAGCTGCAAGAACTGTTAGATAAAGGTTTTATTAGACCTAGCTCGTCACCATGGGGAGCACCAGTATTATTCGTCAAGAAGAAGGATGGCACATTTAGGATGTGCATTGATTACCGCGAACTCAACAAAGTCACTATCAAGAATCGATACCCTCTCCCACGAATAGACGATCTCTTTGACCAGCTTCAAGGATCCAGTTACTATTCCAAGATTGATTTAAGGTCCGGATACCATCAACTTCGAGTCCGTGAGGAGGACATCGAAAAGACAGCCTTCAGAACTCGCTACGGTCACTATGAATTCTCGGTCATGCCTTTTGGGCTGACAAACGCACCAGCTGTGTTCATGGATCTCATGAACCGTGTGTGCAAGTCCTAGCTGGATAAGTTCGTCATAGTATTTATCGACGACATCCTCATCTACTCCAAGACGAAAGAAGAACACGAGGAAGATCTACGGTTAATCTTATAATTGTTAAAGAAAGAACAACTCTACGCAAAATTTTCTAAGTGCGATTTCTGGATCCGAGAGGTTCAATTTCTGGGTCACATCGTCAACGAGCAAGGTATTCACGTTGACCCAGCCAAGATCGAGGCCATTAAAAGTTGGCCTACCCCTAGAGCTCCGACGGAAATTCGCCAATTCCTAGGTTTAGCGGGTTACTACCGTCGTTTTATAAAGGGATTTTCTCAGTTAGCTCACCCATTGACTGCTCTTACGCACAAGGGGGTTCAATACAGATGGGGTCACAAGGAAGAGGCAGCCTTCCAAGCTTTGAAAGAGAAACTTTGTACTGCACCTATATTATCTTTACCTGATGGGATTGACGACTTCGAGGTCTATTGTGACGCGTCAATCCAGGGACTCGGATGTGTTTTAATGCAAAGAGGTAAAGTCATCGCATATGGGTCATGGCAATTAAAGTCTCATGAGAAGAATTACACAACTCACGACCTAGAGTTAGGCGCAGTTGTTTTTGCCTTGAAATTTTGGAGACACTACTTGTACGGTACCAAGTGTACGATATTCACTGATCGCAAGAGCCTCCAGCACATATTTGAACAGAAGGAATTCAACATGAGGCAACGTAGGTGGGTCGAATTGCTAAACGATTACGATCTTGCGATAAAGTATCATCCGGGCAAGGCCAACATGGTGGCCGATGCCTTGAGTAGAAAGGAGCATGTTAAACCTAGAAGGGTTCGAGCTCTCCAATTAACGATCCTTACGGGGCTACCGGATAGACTCCGGGATGCTCAGATAGAGGCCCTAAGGGAAGAAAATTTTGGGTCTGAATCATTACGTGACGTCGATGGAACTTCTGAAGTTAAGTCTGATGGACTTCGCTATTATAATGATCGTATATGGGTACCTTTCCATGGAAATCTTAGAGAACTAGTGATGGATGAGGCCCACAAGTCTCGTTATTCGATCCATCATGGTTCAGACAAAATGTATCAAGACCTAAAGGGGTTATATTGGTGGCCCAATATGAAAGCTGACATCGCTAGATATGTTAGCAAGTGCTTGACGTGCGCAATGGTCAAAACGGAACATCAAAAGCCAGCAGGATTACTGCAACAACCTAAAATTCCTGAATGGAAATGGGAAGAAATCTCGATGGATTTCATCACGGGATTGCCCCGTTCTTCTGGCAGCAACGATATGATTTGGGTTATCGTTGACCGATTAACAAAATCCGCTCATTTCCTAGCTATCAAGGAAAATGACAAGACAGAGAAGCTTGCAAAGATATATCTCAAGGAGATTGTCAAGCTTCATGGAGTGCCTTTATCTATTATCTCCGACCGAGACCCTAGGTTTGCTTCAAATTTTTGGAGATCCTTACAAGCAGCGATGGGCACTCGCTTAGATATGAGTACCGCATATCATCCTCAAACAGATGGACAGACTGAACGTACCATCCAAACTCTCGAGGATATGCTTAGAGCATGTGTGCTCGACTTTGGAAAAAAATTGGGAAACACATTTACCGTTGGTAGAATTCTCTTATAACAACAGCTACCATACCAGTATTGGAGCCGCCCCATTTGAGTCTCTTTACGGACGAAAATACAGATCGCCGGTTTGTTGGGCCGAGGTCGGTGAGAGCCAACTCACTGGACCGGAACTAGTACACGAAACCACAGAGAGAATCGTGCAAATCAGAAACCGCATGAAAGCGGCAATAGATAGACAAAAGAGTTATGCAGATAAATGCCGAAGGCCGTTAGAATTTGAAGTCCGCGACAAAGTACTGTTGAAAGTCTCACCTTGGAAAGGCGTTGTACACTTTGGAAAGCGCGGGAAGTTGAATCCCCGTTATATAGGACCATTCGAGATCAACGAAACCATTGGTCCGGTGGCTTACCATTTAAATCTACCTCCTAAATTGCATGGAGTACATAACGTGTTTCACGTTTCGAACTTGAGGAAGTGTTTAGCAGATGACACTCTCATAGTTCCATTAGAAGAACTACAAATCGATGAACAATTGCGATTCATCGAGCAACCCGTGGAAATCATGGGACGTGAGGAGAAAACATTGAAACGAAGTAAAATTCCCATCGTCAAAGTGAGATGGCAATCTAAGCGTGGACCGGAGTTCACGTGGGAAGGAGAAGATCAGATGAGAAAGAAATATTCTCACCTATTTTATCAAGCGTAAACATCTAATTAAGGTATAAGTTAAATTTTGGGACAAAATTTCCTTAACAAGGGGATGATGTAGCAACTCTAAAAAAAATATATATTCCTTCCACAGAAACCGTAGCAACTTAAGGCAATTTTCGGGACGAAAATTCCTTAACAAGGGGATGATGTGACAACCGGCAATTTCCCAGGTTAACCCCGTTAATAACTTGTGTTATATTTCAATAACGTCCGTTAACATCAGTTACGTTACCTCAGTTAACTAGAACAGTTACACGAACATTGCACATGAGTCTAGACGTTGGTTAACTTACTTAAATAATTATATTTTATGATTTCATGTAAATTGTATTTTATGATCTCATACGAAGACTTTGTCATTTTATGTGACATCTACATTTATATGTTTATGTGTTATATATATATATATATATATATATATATATATATATATATATATATATATCTATACTACTATATAATACATATTGGTCATCGGGGGTATTTTCGTCATAAAATTCCTTAATTTTAAGACGCTTACAAATTGTTATGCAACATGTACAAGGGTTTAAAGCATGAAAATGAAGCCCTAAATCATCAGCAAGTACCTACCGTTCAAAAAAGAAGGGACACTCTTCACATTAACCATAAATCCTCCACATCGTTGATTGCAGCTCTCCTCGATCATTCCATCGCCGCCTTCGATTAACCCGCTCCTTCACCCTCTCTTCCCTTCCATTGGCCACCGTCCCTCCCCTCGATACAATCTTCAGTCGTGCGCCTCTCTCTTCCTTCAGCGTGCGCATCTCTCCCCCATCGATTGGATATGAAATCGGTTCTCCTTCTAACAAAATCTAGGGCTGGGTTTTACATTCTTCTTCCTCTATCGGTCACTAAGATTCAGATTGTGAGTGGTGACGACAAAATCAGGGCTGAGAAGAAGACGAAGGTGCGTTGAAGCCGTAATTTCAGATCTAAGCTTTCTCTGTTGTTAATCTTCAAGGCATGTTCATCATCATCAGAATCTAAACCTAGGTTTGTACGCTTTTAATTTCTGCTCATATTCTTTCATTATGACGGAAGGTTGAGGAAGCAACATTGGATTCCTATTTCGTTGTTCGTTCGTAAACAAAACGATAAGGTTTAGGTATGTGATTTACACGTAAACAGTTCAGATCAATGTTTTAATTTCAGAAATTCTATGTATTGCATGTGTTTGAACAATCGTGAGCCTACACATAAATTGATGACGCTTTTTTGTGGTTTTCAGGTTAGGGTTTCTGTTGTTGCAGAGAAACACTTATGAAGGTAGGGCATTTCAAAGGTAGGGTTTACATCTTCCATTGATTATTACGATCAATCAACAAGTCTAGCATAGATTTTCTGTTCGATTGAGCTCGATTCGGAGTCTTCAACATCACAGGTAATTTTTTCTACTATGTCTTGCGTTATTGCAGTTGGAGAGCTTTTGTTTTTTGAGAAATTTGATTATTTTTTTTGGAAAAATATGATTTGGATATTTAGGGTTGTTTGTGATTACAGGAAGTGTAACTGCCTGTCTCTAAGTCGGTCCTGGTGTTCTGACTTCTCACACTTCAGATTCAGATGGGTTTGAGGATGGCTTCTTTGAGGATGGCTTTGGTAAGATATTGCTCCATTTTGGTGTGTGTAGGTATATATATTGCAGGGTCATGATAGGAATAGCAGAACAGGGGTATTCGGTTCTATTGACACTTTCTTTACTCAAGCACTCAAACGTGCCCATGATTCTTTAACCTCAAACTAAGTTATTATTGAAAACAAAAATACTAGAACTCCATCTATCCTTCACCCTCAAACCTGCCAACATACAATGATGGGTTCTTTCAGTCTGTTCTTGTTGTGAAATGTTCTTAGTCACAAGATTTTAATCTTAAACTTTTGTTTTCTACTGTTAAAAGGTCCCTAATCTTTGTTTCTGATCATGGCAGGTGATGAGCGATGTGGTAATAATGCCTGATACGGAATCCCAATCGATGATGGTAAGGTAAATGGTGTATTCAATGGTTCAATTTAAAAAAAAATTAATTTCAGAATTGCTCTCCCAACCCTGATTAGGTTAAATCACGTGGTACTTTGTTTCATATCTATTTATCTTTAGGTTTCCTTGATGATGTTTTCACAGGTATACTCCCAGCTTGATTCGCTGATTTGACTACTAATTGAGTTAAGAAGTTTAGGGTTTGGCGGATTGGAGTTTTAGCTGTTATAACCTACATGGTTCATGGTTTTCAGATCTCTTGCCCTGATTTTTCAGATCTCAACACCACCACAACAGAGACATTCTCTAAATTGTAAGTCAAAGTGAAAACCATGGATTGGATATGGGAGCTCCTAACCACGTCCGATCTTAACACAGCTTTTATAATACTTTGAAATAAAGTTAACATATTCATGCCTATTATTGTTTTTATATCCTCAAGTTAACATATTTATGTGTTTGTTTCTTAATTACTTATTTACTGTTGCATTAGTTTTCACTGGGTTGACAAGAAATAAAAAAATTCTCTGAAACTACTAAATTGGACACACTCAAAGCAGTTGGACCCAAATGCTCATGTATCTATTCTTAAAAGTATATAACTTTTGTTTATCGTCGGTTTTGTTCCCCAACAATAACCATTCTCCATTTGTTATTCCTTCTATTTCCCTCTGTTTAAATGGTGTTCAAGCAGGTTTTACCAAAGTGGTAAGATGTTTATCGTTTCTTATAGACATCAATGTTTACAAATGATGCACCCTGATTAGGACTGATTTAGTATTTGAAGGGGTGGTTTAACATGATTTCACAATTCTTGTGTTTGCTGACTTTTTTTTTCTAGGTGAGATCCGTTTTCTTTGTATCTGTTCCAAATAAAATTGCATGGAGCAACTTCAGAATTTTATAGTGACACTATAAAAACCAGTTTCTTACAGTCTTTCTCTCCCCTATTTCAGGTATGTGTTTTTTATTTATTGATTTCCTTTCGTATGACACCTATTTGACTTGAACACGTTAACCCAACCCGGTCAACCTGCCTATTTTGCCAATCGGATGGTTTCATATTTTAGAAAGATTTACTTATTGACATTTTGTGTCTAAGTTTTATCCGAACACATTTTAGATGCAAAAAGGGAGCGTCATGCGTTGAAGGAAGAAGCTATTGGAGTAAATTATGTTCATGTTTGAACTTAAAATTTGTAAATTTGTTATTTTTCTTAAAGAATCTAAGTGTTATTGTCTATTAGGGTTATATCAAATGAATGGTTCCATGTATAGTGATTTGCACTATGTTAAAAAAATTGCTACAAAAAGATGATATCTTTAAATGTGTGTGTTTGACTTATTGAATAATAAATTCACGTCAATTGAAGACGGTGTTCCAAAGTTGATAATGACATTTGCTGGTGTATGTCCTGGTACATTCATTTGAAATAGCCATTGATGTTTACCACAAAATGGCCACCGATTTCCAGTGTTTTTTATGAGCGGTTGATGCAGCCCTATTTACAAAGTTTGGTGGTGTATGTCTAACCTTTTTATTCCGACTATAAATATTGCTAAAAGTTCATAATTTCCTTACATACACTATGTTGGCATTGTTTTGATATTGTATATTATAGATCATTTGTTTTATTTTACCATTTTCCTATTTTATAGAGTTGAATTGGGTTGTTCATGCTATATCTCATCATATTGAATTGTTGCCGGCTGAAGTCTTTATTCATATGTTTTGTTGTTGGTTTTAAGTATTCTTTTATGGTACATAAATTTCCTAAATTTCATCTATAGATGTTTAATAAAAGCTTTACTTTTAGGTGTAACTTTTTTTTTTAATGTTATATTTGGGGCTCGATATTTTTTTTTGTATATGCTACATGTTTTATGTTAAGTTTCATACTTTGGTTCTTAGTTACTTAAGTACTTAGTTTCCTTTTGGGTTTTATTGTTTGTTATCTGTTTCAACGGTTTGAAAAAGAAAGTAGACTCCTCTAATCTGATGCTACTGGATGTTCATTGAGTTCTGTTTCCTGGCAAAGCTAATCCTAAATTTTGTAAGGAAACATTATTCAAATATGAATGCTAGCCGTCTAAATGCGTGGCAGTTCAAAATTCTATACAATCAAAGGCCAAAGATTTGAATCATATTGATTAAGTATATATTAAAAGCATAAAATAAAAATGTAGAGACGTGCATGTTGAGGTATACACGTGATATGAAAATGATGAAGCCATCGCAACGCGTGGCGGATCACCATCTAGCCGCATCGCACGGGTTAGATAAATTAAATTGATGTTATGAATGAGAAAACTACAGATGTATAATACAATATATCACGAGATGATTAATAAACTAACAAAAAAAATACGGCGTTGGTGGATTGTCGTCCCCATAGCATCGCACAGGTTTCCCTGAAAATGTATCACATTATATATTGTCAGTGGCCGCATTGTGCTAACATAAATGAATACCGCGATGTAAATTTTCATGTCGCCATAAAGCGCAAACAGAAGACGAATAACACGCTATACACTGTCGCCGCCGCAACGCGCGGGCACACGGCTAGTATATATCCATACACATTACATTTCATGATTTTCACATACGATCCTACGATTTAAAATGACGATGGTGCTACATATAGGATTTTATGATTTTATGTGAACCATTTATATAATATGGATTCATGATTTTATGTAAATCAATTAAAGGTTACATCTTGCAAACGCCATACATTAACTATAGTGTGACAACACACGTACACATACGCTTTAAAAGTTTTCACTATTAACTCCGTTTGGATTAGCTAACGACTTTCAACCTCGGAGGGGTTAATTCGCCATTTCTTAAACTTTCTTATTAGTAAACAAACTAGTCGAGGGCTGATTTGTAATTTCCCTAAACCTGAATCCCGGTGGTGTAAATATTGGGAAGGGTCATTTTTGCCAAGTCTGGTTAGTCAATTAAATGCTCAGTTGAATTGCCGGTGACCCTTCCTCTTTAGTAACCGCTTCCTTAAACCTCTGAATTAATGCGAATGTCGTGCCGGTTACGAACTTGATCGGTTGACAACTCTCCTGAACGTTCCAAACTGTCATTCCCAATCATTTCTTTTCACAAAATCGGAACTCTCAAAACTCCTCTCGTTATTCCCGACCTCCGGCGAACCATTGCAATCCGGCCACCTTCTAACAGCCGGCCGACTGCCACTACTGTGACTATCACCCGTTATGTGTCACAGTCGAAGTTCAGCACCCCACAGCCACGAACGCAGCAGGAGGAGCAGAGAGTTGCAGACCCGTCTCCGATCGAGTTCGGTTTAAAGATTCGTCGTCGTTCGTTTTGGTTTCGCACTGGAGGTAATCATAGAAACCCACTTTAGTCGATTGTTTGGTTTAAAAAAAAAAAAACCCCTCAAGTCCGTTCCTGTAGTTCTGGTTTTAAAAAAAAATGGCGATGGGGATATTAGGGTTTGGAAATGGAGAAGATGACTGGGTTGCGCACTATGTTAAATATTTGACTGATTGTCTAGAAACCAAACTTAAGAGCCAGCCCAGTGGCCAAGCCCACTGCTTCCAAACGGAAAGGTTTTGGGTTCGAACCACCCCAGCCCCTTATCCTTTATTATTTTTCTTCCTTATCCGATTTCCCTGTTGCTGCTAGAATAAAACAGTTGGCATGCGAATTTGTTAACGAATCCGGCTCCTGGCCCAGTGGTAAGGGCGCCCTGTTATAACCTACAGGTCACGGGTTCGAGTCCCGTGACCCCCACTTTTGTTGTTTTATTTATTTTTAAGTGATTTCAAGTTTTTCTTGGTCCAAAACTCAAGCATACTAGTAAACGACTATCAAATCTCGACCCGTGAAGTCTTCAAAGACCCGTTAGAGTACCCGTTGAACTTTTTTAATGCGAAAACTCTATGATTTAAAAGAATTAAAAGCTTGATGGTTTCGTTTATATTAATATATATTAATTGTAAACGTAGAAAAATGTATATATATTTGTTTTATTGTCGTGTACATATACACATGCGAACATTTTAAAGATTTCTTTTAAACTCTTGAATTTTGTCACGGCATACAAATATATATTTAGGACGTTTTATTTTTCACACTTTCAACTACGCCTTGATATTTATATTTATGAACATATATATCTACCTGATCGTCCCTACATCTATTATTTGGAATAACATACGCACTTTGATTTTTGTAAATCTTTGTATCCTCGATTTAATGTCATCCTTTGATTTCTTTCGAACAAACGATTTTTATCACGTGTTGAAATTGTCACTTACGTCATATTTGAATTTTCTTGATAACAAAACCGTCGTCTAGGCTATGTTACTCATGTGCGGACACACACTTACGTATATAAATTCAATAGGTTCTTGGTAGTTACGCAAGACGCGGAGTCTTACTAAATTGTAGCAGCGCACCCTAAGGTGAGTTTCACAACCATTACGTTACGTCCGGTTTTGGACGATAACACACGCAAACACGTTACACCCGGGTTAGGGTGATAACACGACAACGTTTATGTATGATTAAAGTAGAAATCCAACATATATCACATGTTCACGTAAAATGCTTATCTTTGAAAGTCCTTACTTATCGAACCGTTAATAGTTTATAGCGAGGGGATATTGGGTAGTACTACTGGGGTCTGACAAACCCCACTCAGCGGGCACGAGATGCACCACCCGACTGGCGGTTGGACTGAGGACAATGTCAGCCTAACTTACCGTGATCGAGTAGACACGGGGAAGGCAAACCACGTAAGGAATTATTCCTACAACTAATTGGTCAGCTTCGGTTGCGAACGTTTTAGTGACATGAACTTAGGCTCGCTACCTACGATATGGATTGTACTGTTAATATACATGCTTATATACGAATAAAAACTGTTGTATTCGTACTGCATAACTATACTAGTTATACTTATGTGCTTATGTGAACTCACCAACATTAGTTGACACTTGCTCTTATGCATGCTTTGCAAGACGCTAGGAGAATCGGATTTTTGGGCACGTACGTTGACTAAAACCTTTTATCTTGGGAATTGGTTTTCAAATCTTTTCAACTTGAACTGGTATTTACTTATCAGGCGCTTGCTTGCGCAACTTGACTTTTATGAGCTTCCGCTAAACATTAACTCTGTTTGATATTTCCCGTTTGGAAATATATTTTACATTTTGAACCCTAAACTTATGTTTGATGTAACTAATGACTCGGGTCCTGGTCTGGTTCACACCCCACACGGTTAAGCTCCGTTAGTGGAAATTGGGGTGTGACAGATTGGTATCAGAGCCCTCGTTTTAATTTTTACCGAATAAATTAACGGGTCATTTAATCAGATTAATTACGCAGCGGAAAAACAAGTTTTACAACGCGAATATAGTAAAAACCGTAGACAGAATCTGATCACCGTGTACGCGTAAATACTGAAAATAAATTAATAAATTCATTTAAATATCTAAACAGTTTAGATATACCTTGGCGGAGTCCGAACAACCGTTCAAGACACCGGGGTTCGACGAACTGGTGCTAGGGTTAACAGCAACACCCGACTTGAACCGGCGAGTCAAGTCTTCAACCGAATTTGAAGACGGGCCCTCAAGCACCACAGGCCGGTTCATCTCATGAACCGGCGGTAGTGGCGGTAACGTAACCATGTTATGTATCATAGCATTCCAGTCGAACGGTTCCGTCGTGCATGGCGATGAAACTGATGCAATATCGATTTCTTCCGATACGCGTGGAAGCGACGAACGTAGTGGCGTGACGGCGGCGGCATACAATGGCGCCGGCCACTTAGGGTTTTCACCTGGTTTGACGGTGGCGGCACGAGATGGTTCAAATAACGGTCTCGGTGGCGCGAGTAGAGCGAGAACCACCTCGTGGTGGTCCTCTCCGAAGATGTCGACGGCGACGACGGCGGCGGATCTCTCGGCGGCGGCGACGGCTCGGGTGGCGGCGACGGTGGTCTCGAGCTTCATGGTGGCGGCAATCAAACGAGGATCTCGTTTTACCATCGTGTCGGTCGGAAAAGTGACGGAGGATGGTGGTCGTGGTTTGCGCCGATCGAGAGAGAGGGGAAGGGAGGTCGCGACAGCTAGGAAGAAAGGGAGGAGGAGGAGTCGCGATTAGGGCTAGACAAATCCTCACCTCCCTCCCTTTTATAGTTTTTCTTTGACTTCCTTTCCAAGCAAAGCCCATCGCCATCACAAACCCCTAAGCCCAATAATTTCATTAGCCCGTTAACAGTTAACGACTAGATAATCATTTGCCGACAATTTCATAAACATTTTACGAAAATAATTGTTTCGTTACTTTTAAATAAATAACTATTATATATTTAATTTAAACCGTTTAAATTAACGGTCCGGCTAATGACACAGGGTTTTTTGATTTTGACACAGAAATCAAACGGTCGTTTGGGGCCAAACGACCGTTTGGTTATGACGCGGAAATCTAGAAAATTTATCCTGTCAGAGAATGTTTTTCAAGGCCCGTTTGTACTCAAACGACCGTTTATGCTTTTTTTTAAATTTCTTTTAATTTTAACAAATAAAATTTAATATGATTTTATTTCAAGGATTTTGATGGTTTTGAAATGAAATGAAATTTATTTTTGAGGCTTTTGAAATGAAATTTATTTTTTTACTATTTCTGATTGTCACGAAAATTTGTTTATGAGTCATAAATAAGTTTTTAAGGCGTATTGTAATAATATCGTTTGATTTTTCAAAATTTTATATTTTATATGTATTTTATTTGTTATTACAACAAATTTTAAGTAATTTCTGAAGAAAATAAGGAAAACCCAGTTTTTTGTCAAATTTTTGATGGTTTTATGTGGCCTATTTATCTCCTATTTAAATTTTTTTTTTTTGAATTTTACTAGAAAATCAGGAAAATAAGATTTTTGTCAAAATTTCGATTAAGTTTTTCATAAGTTTAACATAGGCAATACATTTCTTATGATATTAACATGTAAATTAAAACGGCTACATATTCATACGGTTAGATTTCAAACACAAATAACATAATAACACATTACCATAAACCATTTGTTAACATAACACCAAAAAAAGTTGATAGTTTGTTACTAACAAACACATAATAACAAATGAAACATAAACCTACAACTAAGGAGCATGATCGTCCTGGTCATCCATCTCCTGGTCGGCGTCAGCATCCGGGTCCACAAAGGGCTCTAGATGAGGCGGTGGCTGAAGCACCACACCGCTCCTCTCCGCCAGCCGCTGCATACTCTCCGTCGTCCACGCGTTGAACGCGATATCGTGTCGTAGTAAGTGAGTCACCTCACGCAACTGGCGAAGAGTCTCCCGCATAAACTCGGGGGTGGGTGCAACCGGCGGGATGATGACATGTGGATGTATCTCAGGAGGTGGCGGTGGTGGTGGAGCCGGGCCCGCGACCTGTCCCTGCTGTGCGGGTTGTCCCTCCTGTGCGGCCGCATCCTTCACAAACGATATAAGACAATGAAATTAAAATACTCACGTCCTCGTTTTATAACCAAATTTTTCATACGTATAGAAAACAAGCGGAATATTACGTCGAATCAATCGAATCGTAATTCAACTTTGAAATGTGTAATTTTGTTTTTGGAATCTCACAAACGGTCGTTTGTGACCAAACGACCATAGAAAGGGGTCGTTTGTCACCAAATGGTCGTTGCTTAAAGGATAGCTCACATGCTCTCTCAGCTTTTGTAAACCGAAAATAATTCACACATACAAAACGACCGTTCTTGGTCATACGACCGTTGTGACGAAACATGAACGATCGTTTCATTCTAAACGGTCGTCCAAAATAATTCTCTCGTACCTAGTTTTCCGGACCAACCAAACGGCCGTTTGGCATCAAACGACCGTATGATTTCTGTGTCAAAATTGATTCTTCCTGTGTCAAAATTAGGTCCCTAAATTAATTAACATTTAATTAATTATAAAGTTCGTTGACTCCGGTGTAACCCTTCCGGGTCGAAACCGGATCGGTTACGTTTAAGTGTCAGGTCAGGACACCCAATATCCAACATATAACACATAGATCTTGCCCTAATTGACATGCATGTTGAGGATCTAATCATTTTAGCACATTAAGTCCAAACTTGATGATCATATCATATAGATCGGGTCCTAAATAACATGCATGAGATAGAACAAGTCATTTTGAAGCATAAAGATGTAAACTTGATGGACAAATCCCTAGATCTAACCCTAGATGACATGCTTTACATAGATCTAAACATTTTATGTCATAAAAATGCAAACTTGATGATCAAACCATATCATAGCATAAAATGAGATCTTGGGTGAACAAACCCTAAATCTACTCATATCATCAAGCAAGAACATAGATCTAGGACAAAATCATCATAAAGCTTCAAACTTTGCATGAGAAATCAATAGATCTAGAAGATATAATCTTTTAGAACAATAATGTAACCCTAAAAACCCATAAAGGTCTGATCTTGAAGAAACGGGATGAAGATTAGCACATACCGGTAAACCGAAAAGATGACGAAAATGGATGAAGAGATCCAGGCCTTGATCTTCAACATTTTCAATCTTAAAAGGAGTAATTAAAGTTGGAAAAAGTGATTTACAGAGGTTAATGGCCGTTCTAGTGGTGGTGGGGGCTGAAAATGAGGTGCATGGAGGCCACATTTGCTTAAATAGTCAAATTTAGGGTTTTGCTGGAACTCATGAGTTAGGCTTATCGCCTAGGGCCTCCATATGCTCCAAGCGATATACTTGGAGGTTACCAAAAAGTTACATGTGATGTTTCCTCGTTTTGCATGCTCGGTTCTTCATTTTTTGAGGTTTTCGAGTCCCGTTTTCTCCCAAAACACCAATTTAACACTCTCGTCATAATTACCAAGTATAATCCACTGAAAATGAATATAAATACTTCACGTAACACAAACAGATGTACAAATTAGGTCAAATTAGACAATTTTGGTCGGTTTTGACGTACGTATCGATTTTGGGTAATTCACCAATGATTCGCGACTCGATCAAGTGTGTGATGACTCATGACATTATAACTTTTTATTAGACTCATAAAAATGTTGAATTTGACATATGATGGTCAAACACGAGATTCCCGGTAAACGACGAATCGCGTACCAAAATCGCGTAAAAACCGGAAATTGCTAATTTATTTTCAATTTGAGAAGTCCAATTGATTGAATTAAGTATTCGGTTTCAAAAAAAGATTATAAATCATTTAGATCCATTGATTAGGGTATAAACACCCAAAAATTCTTCTGGTTCTCAATAATTTGCAAATCGGTAAATCACGAATATTCAAAACGGGTCAGGTTTATTTTTCAGGTAATTTGCAAATGTTACATGCGCTGTATATAAAAATAATGACAATTATGGGTAATTTTAAAACCACAATTGTGCATGTTTTAAACTTATAAAATACGATATCAAACAATCACCAAACACCACACGTTATGGCAAGTGTGCACTCATCGTGAGTGTAATATAATGATGGTAAGATACTGATATCGTCCAAGGACACACGTGTGAAGGCTCTTGATACTAAACCTTCATCAACGTCTAACTGAACCAAAATTTGCTATTTTTAGAAATGAAATAAAGAAAGAGAAATAAGATAAATGGATTTTAAGTTAATTCAGTCGAAGATAATATCACTTGGAAGGAATCGCCAATGGTAAAATTGGTAACCGTGTTGTTTATAAACTTTCCTTAAGATTCTTATAGGAAGGTAGAAAAGACCACCTCTCAACCTCAAATTGAATCATATGTTCCTTCCGTTGTTCACCAGCAGGGGTGACTCCCAGGAGCATCGTTCTGTTAAGTAACATATATAGTCTGCGTTAATGCCATTTAGTCCTAGGACCTTATGGTCAAAGCATCATTATGCTTGGATAATTTGTCATGAACCAGCAAGGGAACAACCCACGCACCAGATTATATTATTGAGTAAAATCCTGTACAAGGGGCAAGGGCCCTTTTCCTTCCACGCACCGCTCTCGTGTGTACACATTCAGTCGTAGCCAAATCCATGTCCACAAACACATCACTCTCGTGCATTTGAAGTGGCAAAATTTTATTAAACCAGAATCCTAACCAATACCTTTAAACCACTCTCCCATGAGTCTCTTGTTTGTTTACATAGACATAAATCACACAAACGCATTGCTTTCCACAAGGTGCAAGTTACCGTAATACGAATCATGCATTGTCCTCTAGTCGGGTCTCACTCAACGATTAATGTGCTTTCAAAGGCACAAATGGTCCACAATACACAAGGCATGCTTGTTCTTAAAGCCAATAATAAATTTTCAGTATAAAGAGTTTTTCTCAAAGTCATTAACACACACCCTAAGGTTAGTTTAAAAACTTGTTTTACCAACCCACCAGATGTTTGTTTTTGCCCAAGCATGAGAATTTAGCTACTCACGGCTTTAGTGACTTGCTTAAAAGAACGTGACAAGTTCATAGACAAACGTTAATCAAGTTCTAATTAAATTTAATTTCTTACAATCTTGAAGAAATAACTTGAAAACACCTAAACAATTACTCAAAGTAAAAAAAAAAATCAAATCTAAACACTAAAGGGGGAGATAAGAACTGAAACTTGTACAAATGGGAGGAGTCTGGTATTTATAGGCCGATTTTGTACGGAAGGCAAGGGTAATGCCTTGCAGTAAATCTTCAGGAATCTTTGTTCTGACTTGGCACAGGTCATGTTGGTCAAGGCACGAGTCGTGCCTAGTATGGGCACGGGTCGTGCCGACCACAAAATCAGCTTCCTCTTGTCGAGATACTCAAAATTCATATATTATGATCGCCGCAACTCATTTTCTAGCCCAAGATATGCTTTCGCGAAGTTTTAGGACATTCTCCGGCCACAACGTTGTCATCTAGCTATCATGCTCCTGGGTATGGTTGAGTTGTTGAGTTTTGGGGTTACCCCCTTGTCTTGACTCAGTGAGACAGGACCCGT
>JBCNJP010000599.1:0-22568 GCA_039602395.1 Deinandra increscens subsp. villosa
AAATTCAAACATTTTTTTAAAACTTAAAAAAAAAATCATAAGTAAATAAACACTTTTGCTAAAAGCAATCTTAAAATAGAATTAAGCAATCTCAAACACCATCTAGATATGCTCACAAGGTTGTATATTTATGAAGAGGAAATACCATAATACCATGTAATTTGCTTTACCATATCCTTAGGCTAGCTCGAACGCTTGTGTGGCATGAGCAATCAATGCATTGGAGCATCTGGAATCCGTGGCCAAAATTCTTCCTCACATGAGGCGTACGTGCGTTTTGTTCTCTCAAAAGTGGCTGCATATGGGAAGTGTAGATATTTTAGCGTTGGATTTAAAAGATGCATGTAAAAAGGATTTGTTGGGTCTGTAAAAAACACTGATGTGACATAGTGATTAAATTTGCATGTGAAAAATGTGTGACTTAACATAAAAGTTGATCTTAAACATTTTAAGCCAAAACCTCACAACACATTTAATTATTTAATTAACCAAAACAACTATATATGTTATATTACTGTTTTGTTGGCTACCGGCAGTGGCGGATCCAGGAAAGAATATCAGGGGTAGCGGGAACTAACGGGGGTTCGGGGGCAGCGTCCCCGGGAAAATTTTTTAGGTAGTTAACGGTCTTTTAATCATATTTTTAAGGGGCTTTTGATCATATTTTTAAGTAAAAGCCATAAAATTTCTTCCAGGGGTCGCGAAAAATTCATTTCAGGGGTCGCGAAAAACCGAAAACCTATAAAAAAAAAATTGCACGTCGGGGTAAAAGTTCAGGAGTAGCGGGTGCTACCCCTGGGCCCTTAGTGGGTCCGCCACTGGCTACCGGGTAACAGATTATAGCTAATAGTAAATTACAAAATAAATAAACTATAACTTATTGTTTTGAGGCGAGTGATATCTATGCTTAAAGCAATTAATCATGTCTCTACCGTTCAATAGAACGATTTGCTTTGGGTTTGTGACGAATCACTTTGCAAAAACAACGAAGCAACTAGGGACAAAACTAGGTCCAGGTGTTGTCCGTACTATCATTTAAACTTGTATGCGAAGTGAAATTTTTTTAAATTATTGGGTTTTATATACGTGTGCTACCCCTTAAAAACTATTAGGTAGTGTTTGATTTGCAGGAATGAATAGTCGAATAGAACGGGTTATTACATCGGAATAAGAAAATGACATGTTTGGTAGCACATCGGAAATGAATGAACCATTACATAAGGAATGCGATTCATTCTATTTCTAAAGATTTTATTCCTAAGGGGAGGGGTGTTTTTTTCAATTCCTTTAAATAATGTAATGAAAATTTTATTCAATTTGAATTTTTAAAATTTTATTAATAAATATTAAGAATAAAAAGTTAAAAGAATATGAAAAAATGTAAAAATAAATAAAATATAAAATAAAAATGAAAACAATAATAAAATGAATAAATAATTAAAAACATAAAACTTATAATATTTAATAAAAATAAATTAATAAAAAGATAAAAATTAAAAAAAAAATAAAAAATAAAAAATTATAAAATGTAAATATAAAACAACTATGTTAATTTTAAATGGAAATGTTTGTTAAATTATATTCCATTATTTTGTTTATACAAACTATCAAACGACGTGAAGCAATAATTTAATTATTCTCATATGGTAACCAAACGACAGGATGATGGAATGGTAATGATCCATCTTATTCTCTTAACCATTTCATGCCCTCGTCCATCATCATCTATCGTTAATTCAGTTACCCCATACCAAACAAACACTTAGATCATTAGCTAACTTAAATACCTCTTTAAGATGAGGCTCACATTATAAACCAAATACAAGTTTGAAGAAAATCATAGGTCAAGTGTTGGTTAAATTAAATTATGATGCATTTTTCATTAAGTTCAACCCCAGTCAGGGGTTCTGTCACTTGGACCCTGCTCTTTCGGGCATGCTGTCCCCCACCCCCACCAAAAAAAGTTATGATATCGCTTAATAAAATTCTAGTTCTACTCTGATAGTAGTAACAATAGTATACTTATCAACGCTAAATAAATGGTGATAAAACCAATTGAATTTAGAGTTTTCAAGGATTTCAATATACTAAAAATCATGGATTCTAAATCACTATGTAATTATATGGTATAATAAAGAGAAAGTGTTCTAAACTAAGTGGGTCACACATGTAACATAACAACTGCAATTGGGCTTTGTTCTAATGGCATCCGCAGTGATAGATGATTTCTTGATCGAGAGGTTGGGAGTTTGAGGAGTCCCGAGCCATACTGATTTTACCCTAATTGCGAAGCTTGACCCTACAGGTGGTCGGGTTGTGGGGTTTTTGCAGAGAAAGTTCGAGAGTTCGACGCGTGCTCTTTCGGAGATGTAAACATAATTTTACTAGGACTTAACTAGAGCTCAGTTGTGTGTGTAATTTTCCGTTCTAAAAAGAATGCAACATATTAACCCTCTGAACCATCATCACTTAACCAATAATATCGTAACTCTTCATGGAACCAATCAAACTCTTATGGACCAATTATATGTTTCTTATTTCCTATTATTTTTAAGACTTAACCTAGAAAATACTTATTTGTTGCCATTTTAAAAATATTCCCCAACATGTTTGCATCCACCTATGATCGAATGGCCTATGAATATTTTGCCAAAAACTTGGATTTTAGAAACTTAGAAGTTATATATATAAATTAAGAACATGATGGATGCTAGATTTTATTATTATTTGAACTTTGTCTTGATCAATTCACGACATACAGAAAAGACATACACAATATGTTTACATCTTGACCATTTGTTATAAACCTAAAATTGAACAAATTCAATCAGATTTACATTTACCTAAACAATATTTTATATATACTATAATCTCATGGGTTCTGCTTGTCTTTTATATGTTCTGTTTGATAATATCTATGATAGTAACGATGTTTGTTTTTCAATAACCTTGGTGAGATCATAACCAATATGTAACATGCATTGTTGTTTTGGTTTATATGTTGGCCTCATTGTAGGCTGACTTGTATAAAATAGGGTAACATTTAGCACAACAAATGCATCTTTTAAACATCTACACATCGACAGCAAGATCTACAATATATACAATGGCGGCTAACATCAACAACAAAACGTTCATCTGCTTGCTTTTTGTGTTTGTTGTTGTTGGTATCATGACCACTACAACCCAAGGCAGAACTATTTCATTCGGTAATTAAATCATGCATAATCCATTTCAAAGTTCATCATTCTGTATTAACTATGTCTATATTCCATTTCTATGATCTTTAATTTCACAGATTTTACAATACCATCCCCACTTTGTACGTCTGTTATCGGAGTGAAAAGTGGAGATACCTGCTTTGCCATCGAACAAAAGTTCAAGCTGACCGCTGATTACTTCAACGCCATCAACCCGAATCTGAATTGTAACAAGTTGTTTGTGGGTGAATGGATTTGCATCGAAGGAATCTAAAAACAGTACTCTTCAAGTTGTATAATGATTCTAGCTATAATAAGTTGTTCTTTCTGCTTGTATGTTAATTATGTGATGTTCCAGCTGAGAACAATGGCTTTGTGATATTAATGTATGTTTATATCCAACTGCTTTCAAGAAATAATTAAGCTACTTTATATATCCTTGACACTGTTGGGAATCAGATCGAGTTTAAAACTCTATCCAAGAGTTTATAGATTATATGTGAACAGCTACAAACCCTTGGAATAACTAAGCAACAAACTATCACAGTGGTTCACTAGTAACTACCATAACTACAACTTGAACCATCATGCCCATCCAATATATATACACATTTGTGAATCCTCCTAACGGTTTATTGGTAACCGCCAATGGGAAGGCTACAACCCTTTTTAGAATTAACGTTTGACAATCTAACTCTCCACTAAACCAACCAAACTCTTGAGAAACTCTGTATTTCTCTTTTGATAAAGAACTGCGCACGGCTATCTAGAATCTGGTGGTGTGTGGGGGGCCTTCTTTGGGGATCTCCAATGGCGGATTGCCTCATTACCCATCAGGTGTGGGGGGCTTGGATTATATTCTACGGTTGAGGCTTCATCGTTTGCCTTTGTGGCATCAAGGGCGCAATCTTGGGTGCTTCAGGATCATATTTTGAGGGAACGTGGGATATGTGGCATGGACACGGAGTATGCGGGCGCATTGGACCGTCTTCGGGATGTTACTCCAGACTTTGACTTGAGCGGTTTCACTGAAAATGACACCGCCCCCTTTAAAGCCCAAAAAGTTTTGGCGAGTGCCCTTTTGGTAAAATCATGCAAGAGATGGAAGTGAAGTTTGACATGACCGTAAGACAAAAAGCCGTGTTCGGATGTCTACAAGCGCCATATGCCCAAGATTTCCTCCGGGCTATCCCTATCGAGGGGTTGGGTTAGCATATGTCTCCGGTGGAATATCGTGCCATTCTTAAATATCGCCTCATGATTCTCATTTTCCCGTCTGATGAGAGATGCCCCGTTTGTCGCAAGGCGTGTTTGGATTCGTTCGGGGAACATGCTGTCCATTGCAAAGAACTCCTGGGGTTTAAATATCGACACGATTTGGTTAGGAATGTTCTATTCGACATATTCAAGCGCGCGGGGATCTCAGCGAAGAAGGAAACTCCGGTCAACTTCCTAACGGACCCGTATGATGGACGATCGACTTTTAGACCGGCAAACATCTTGGTCTTTGGGTGGGTAGGGGAGAAACATGCATGCCTAGATCTTACTGGGGTCTCCCCTCTGGTGGGCCGGGGAGTTTAAAGTGGGGCAGGCGGCTTCTAAGGCTGCGATTGGAAAAGTGAACAAGCATGAGAAAACGTGCATTGAAAATCAACACGTGTTTGTTCATTTTGCCTTTGACACTTTTGGGTCCCTCGCCTCTGAGGCCGTGGAAACCTTGAATAGAGTTTAATGGGTTATGCATGGTAATGCGGTGACCTCTGGTGCTAGGGATGTTGTTTTCACGAGGCTTAGTTTTGCTATCCAGAAAGGCTTGGCGGCGCAGCTTGTTGCCCGCCTCCCTTACACGTCGGGATGATTGTCCACTTGTATTTGTCTCCCTATTTTGTTGTTGGTGTTTAATATAAAAAAAATACATATCTATTTTTTCTTGTAAATATTCCCTAACATCTTTAGAAACATGGATTTTAAAAACTTAGAAGGGTATAAAGTGAATCACATGATCGATGCTAGATTTTATTATTATTTAAATTTTGTCTTGATCAATTCAAGACATACATAAAAGACATGACATGTTTACATCTAGTTGATTTGTTATCGATCAACCCTACAAATAGTCTTAACAGAATCTACCATACCAAATAGCTTCTAGCCCAATAATATTTAATTATTTAATAGAGTGTTTATCGAGGGGGGGGGGGGGGGGTGAGTACTCCTTGGCTTCACCATTCGGATTCAAGTAGAACTCACGGCTAACATTGGCTACCATCCCACCTAGACCGGCTTCAACAATCGTCTAAAAAAACTAAAAAGAACTAATTTGAGTCACAAGTTTATTTACATGTATCCCCGTCCCATGATTTGAGAACTAAAAAGAACTAATTCGGGACCACATCCGAATTAAAGATAAAAAAGCGACGAGTCCAATGGTACGTGTAATTTTTATAAAAAAAAACGACTTCGGATAAAAAAGTTATAAGCGTTTTAAAAATGAGAGGAG
Source organism: Deinandra increscens subsp. villosa (assembly GCA_039602395.1). NCBI lineage: Eukaryota > Viridiplantae > Streptophyta > Magnoliopsida > Asterales > Asteraceae > Deinandra > Deinandra increscens. The sequence goes on from JBCNJP010000599.1 coordinate 5,701, forward strand.
TACTTTTTCCTTCTGGGTAAAATACCCTTATACCCTTTCTTTAAAAAAAAAAGAGTGTCACATGTCACTAATCCATACCACCTGGTTTTTCATCAAGCCACTAATCCTCTAAGGAAGAGTTAATAATTGTTCCTTTCCCTATATATATATATATATATATATATATATATATATATATATATATATATATATATATATAAATATAGGTATGGAACTATTAATAACCATTGCTTAGGCTATGTGTAGTGGTTTGGGAGTGGAGTGGGGGGTTATGCGCCATGTGGCGGATAACGTGGAAATAGGGGGTTATGAGATAAGGGGTGTAGTGGGGGGTTATGAGGATGGGGGGTTATGTGGATTGAAGAACCAATAGGAAAAAAGCAAAAAAAAAAGAAAAAAAAAACACATGAGAAGGAAGGGGCGTCATGTTTAAAACGCCGGTGACAAAAATCCCTAACATGGCGCCTAGGGGGGTGGTGAGGGGCGCCATGTTGGGCGCCATGTTAGCAAAATCGGGCCTATAACGCCCCACTACGGATAGCCTTAGAGGAATAACCAAATAACCCATTTGAACCACCAAAATTATGACAAGTGTCCCTCTTCCTTCTTTTTCAGAAAGGGTATTTTAGTCATTTAACTCAACCAATAAAGTACCCCCTCCATTTTAAAACGGCTATAACTTTTTTATCCGATATCGGTTTTTTATAAAAAAAATACCGTTGGACTCGTCGCATTTTTATCTTTAATTCAGATGTGGTCCCGACATTTTTTGACACTTTTTTTCAAACGTCCGTATTGACATGTAATGTTACAAAAAGTAGCACTGATGCCTTTTTTGGGTAGTGCCGGTGCCTTTCTTCTGTAGCATTGATGTTAATACGGACGTTTGAAAAAAAAACCTTCGAAAAAAGTCGGGACCACATCTGAATTAAAGATAAAAAAGCGACGAGTCCAATGGTATAATTTTTATAAAAAATGACTTCGGATAAAAAAGTTATAAGCGTTTTAAAAATGAGGAGGTGTTTTTTTCTTTTGGGTAAAATACCCTTATACTCTTTCTGTTAAAAAAAATAAAGAAAAAAAGGGAGTGCCACATGTCACTAATCCATAGCACCTGTTTTTTCATCAAGCCACTAGGATGTGGTTATTTGGTTATTGCTCCAAGGAAGGGTTATTAATTGTTCTCATTCATATATATATATATATATATATATATATATATATATATATATATATATATATATATATATAGGGTATATATAGGGAAGGGTTCCGTGTAGACCCCTTAAATTTTGTAGACCCCGTAGACCCCTATAAAACTCAATAAAAATAAAACTCAGTGTTGTAAGTTTGGTTTTTTTTTTACGATAAGCTTTTAAGAACCAAAAAAATAAATTAATTAATTAAAAAAAACAAAAAACATTAAAAATCGAACATTTTAAGACATAAGTTTTAAAATAATGAGTTTTAAACGCAATACTGAGTTTTATTGAGTTTATTGAGTTTTAAACTCATTGATTTTTAAAACTCACTGTCTTTAAATGTTCAATTTTTAATGTTTTTCGTTTTTCTTTTTTTTAAATTGTCTTTTTTTTGTTCTTAAAAGCTTATCGCAAATAAAAAAAAAACTAAATTAACAAAACTGAGTTTTATTTTTAGTGAGTTTTAATGAGTTTTATTGAGTTTTATAAGGGGTCTACGGGGTCTACAAAAAATAAGGGGTCTACACGGATCTTTTACCTATATATATATATATACTAGGTTAGTAACCCGTATAATATACGGGTTGAATATTAGGTTCGTAAGATGAGATCAATACAAAAAAAAATTTGATGAGAAGTATGAAAATTATGAATGATATAATTCATTATCAATTTTTGGCTATGCTAAAGCAATGTTAAATTCGTTCAAATTTAAGAGCTATAACAATATGAATTTTGTTTATCAAGTAATAGATCCAGTAATTACAGTAATCATGTTTGACCGATTTAATATTTTATTTTTGACGTTGCAGTGTAGTTAGATAGTTGACATTTTATCGACCAATGTTGCCATGTTTCAAATCTGGCTTTATAAAACAGTAGGACCGCCGACACGTCATTCTAATTGTTATAGAATATCAAATAGTTATCTTATGATTGCTAATTAAAATAAAGGATTTGTTAACTCTTTGTATGATAAATATTAAAGAATATTTAAAGGCTCCGGCTATAGACCCCCCCCCCCCTTTTACTAAAAAAACCCAATCCTCATGGTCGTTTCAATTAAAACGATCATTTTTGGATCGTTTCATTTAAAACGGTCGTTCAAAAAAGGAGGACCCCCTGAATTTTAAGGTTTCGTCGTCGCGACACGTCATCCCGTTTAGATCATTTTGAGATCGTTTCATTTAAAACGACCGTTTTATGTGAAACGACCGTAAAAAAACAGTGTTTTTAGCAAAACAGGGAGTTTCTATATAACCGCTCTATTTTAAAATAGAATAAACAAAAATACAATATTATAAACTTTAAAAATGAAACTTTCTTAGATAATTAAAATATTAATCATAAATGGATTAATAAATATGTATACAAATATAAAAACAAAAAGAACATTGTAAAGACATCAAAAAAAACCAATTAAAATAAAATTAAGCAGCATAACAATATCCAAAAGTAAATTGTTATAACGATTAATATTCACATGAAGGATAATTATTTTTATTAATTTTTATAAATATTAATTAGTTAATTTGTTAACATGAAATAAGTATTTAATTTTGTATTAAATGTAATTTTGAATTCTACATTTGAAATTTTTTTGTATTAAATATAATGTTGAATTTTTTTTTTTGGAATGTAGTAATAATTAACATTCCTTATTTTTATATTTATTGTGGTGTTGACAAGTGGGATGATGACGTGGATGATGATGTTGAGGCTCTAGAAATGTGACATTTGGACACCACTTTATTGCTTTATTAGGATGAAAGATATATATATATATATATATATATATATATATATATATATATATATATATATATATATAGAGGAAGGGTAGAATGAAAACTCACTTGAGTTGGGAAAACTTTAAAACCAATTCTTGGCCCTTGATTGCACTCATCTAATGGTTGATATTTTTTTGGGCTTTATCATTTTTTTTAATACCCCAATTACGTGCAAATATCCATTAAAAGGGCAAGAATGGTATTTTTTTTTCTTGAGAAGTACCATTCCCTGTACATGCTTTCACCATCTCCCATCAAATCCATCTAGTATTTGACTCTAGAATACCTCATTCATTATTTTCTTCTTCATTTCCTGATTTTCAAAACCCAATTCAAATATTTCAAAACTCATCACAAATCCAACATCATTGTCTCTGCTATCCTCTCCAAACCAAATCTCTCAAGCATGACAAATTTAATGAAAAGCTTGCTCATCTTCTTCTCCCGTCGATTTTTGGTGAAGATCTATCGTCTTCGCGTCACCGTTAACACTCGAGATCTGTGAACGGCGCCGTTTCAAACCCATATCTGTCATCGTCGCCGTCACCCTTCCAATGGCGACAACATTAAGCTCCAACGATGATGGAAGCTTGGCGGTGTTGCGGTGCTGTTGCGACGACGACGACATTAAGCTCCAAAAAGATGTTAGTGAAGATGTTTTTATAATACTTTACAGGTTTGGTTCCGTACTTTCTAATATATTTCCTTTCAATTTTTACTTTGTAAGTTGACAAAATAAGCCCCTTTGTTTGATTACGTGTTTAATAAGACTAGTAATTCCAAACAAACTAGAGAAATTAAAGCTTGTCTTATTTATTATTGATTTTTTCCATTTGATTACATTCTTAAACAACTTTAATTTGTGGAGTCTTCTCTGTGATGTTTTTTTTTACATATGTAATGTTATATATAATGGTACATCTAATGTTACATCTTATGTAATGTATAATGTTACGTATGTATATTTACTTATATAACATGCGCATTTTGTGATATCCTTCTAAATACGATTATATTTAATTACGAATATCCAAATTTAGAAAGAAATTAAACCCCATTTTTTCTAGTTGACTCATTTTAGTCCAAAGATAGATTTTTTAAGCCCAACTAAATAATCGTTGCTTGATCGATGTATGTCCAGAAGATTAAAACAAAAAACAAATGTAGTTTTTTCTTCTATTTTTTTCTTCAATAATAGTTTTTGTGTTGGAATTTTAATTTGTAATAGATATGTATATCACCTATGTAACATATGTAACGATGTTATGTAATTTATTTTGGAGGGGAGGATATGGTGGTTTAAGGGTAGAGAAACATATGTAAATTTACCTGTGTAACATGTTAACTTGACCCAATTCCTAGTTACATATATGTTATTTATTTTGAGAGGAGGATATCATGGTTTAAGCGTTGAGAAACATATGTAAATTTATCTATGTTACATATGTAAATTTACCTACGTACTTTTGGTAAATCTTGTCATAATTTTTTATGATGTTACATATGTATATACCTATGTAACATATGTAACGATGTTATGTTATTTATTTTGGAAGGGAGGATATGGTGGTTTAAGGATTGAGAAACATATGTAAATTTACCTATGTACTTTTAGTAAATCTTGTCATAATTTTTAATGATGTTACATATGTATATTACCTATGTAACATATACAACGATGTTATGTTATTTATTTTGGAGGGGAGGATATGGTGGTTTAAGGGTTGAAATACATATGTAAATTTACCCGTGTAACATAAGTAACATGTTAACGAAGTTACATATGTAAATATACATATGCAATTATGGTAAATCTTTGTTATAATTTTAACGATGTTACATATGTAATTTACTTAACATATGTAGCTCACAAAATTCTTATAAATTTACTTATGTTCCACTTCTTTTAAATTTCTATGTTTATTAAGTAATGACACAACACTCCTTTTAATTCATTGCGAGTCTTTATTTTCTGATGTTACATAAGTAAACTATATATTTAGAAAATTTTAATTCATTAAAAATATTTATTTTCTGATATTACATATGTATTTTATCTACGTAACATTGGTAAGTTTACATATGTAAATTACTTATGTAATATATTACATCGCATTTATCTATGTAACAAGTGTAGCTCACAATTGATATTTACGTATACGAAATGATGAACTTATTTTCTTTGTAGGTGAAATGATTGTTCTGTTAAAGATAAAGATGATTATCAAGAACCAAGCATAATTACCTTTTATATTTTGTTGTTAGGTTGTTATATTTTTTTGCTAGGTTGTTATATTTTTCCGATCATTTGTTAAATATTCCAGTTTGTAATTGTTTCTTATATATTAATATGTTTTTTGAAGTATTCCAGTTTGTATGAAACATTTTGCAAAGTCTACGTATACGAATGTATGAAACATTTACGTATGTAACATGCTGTGAGTCGAATTTTTAGTAACAATAACACATTTTTTTACTTATGTAACCTAGCTGAAACGTTCTATAATAAAGAGAATAATGACTAGTTATTTTGTTAGGTCGTTATATTTTTTGATAATTGTTTAAATATTCAACTATGTATGAAATATTTTGTAACGTTTACGTATATGAACGTCTGAAACATTTACATATGTAACATGCTTTGAGTAGAATGATTAATAACAATAACACATTTTTTACATATGTAACCTAACATAAACGTTTTATATTAAAGAAAATAATGACCAATTATTTTATTAGGAAAAGTCAAAATTTAACTATTTTGAAAATTTGGTTTTAGTACTAGGATGTGTTTTTTTATATTTAAAAAAATACATTTTTCTATGAAAAGCTTTTTTACTTTTATAAAACACGTATTTTAATATTTGATAATACAATTGGAAACAATTATATTTAATATGTGATAACTGATTATTAGAAAATTAATTTTGATAAAAATAAAATAAGGTCTTGAGTAATAAAAAGAATAAAGAATATAGATAAGAAAAGATGAAAGTAAGGCAAATAGTTATAAATTAATATAGTACACAAAGTACATATAAAGTAGAAAGGAGAAGTTACAAGAAGCATGCTCTTCTGCTCGACAGTGTGCCAGACAAAGGAGATCTCCTTTTTGCTCATGGTTGATGAAAAGACTATAAAGCCCTTATGGGTATAAGACATGTTGATGATGTGGTTGATTTGTGGCCCTTGGATGGGTTTGTAAAGTTTCCCCAACTAGATGAGGTTTGCATAATAACCATGCCCCTATATATATATATATATATATATATATATATAGGGGTGGGCATATTTAATAACCATGACTTGAAGCATTAACTAAATAACCCACAATCAATGGTTTGATCAAAAAAGTGTTGGTGATCTAAGGGCTACAATTCAAAGCTGCTATTTTAAATTATTTTTGCTTTTTATTAAATTGTAAAGGGCAAATCTGTCATTTAATAAACTCACATAAAAACCCCCTTCATTTAAAAAAGTCCATAACTTTTTTATACATTGTCGGATTTTTATAAAAATTGCACCATTAAACTCGTAGCATTTTTATCTTTAATTCAAGTATAGTCTCGACGTTTTTTATTATCGTTTTCTCAGACGTGCGATGTAGCACTAGTGTTACAACTAGTAACATCACTCTCATAACTATTAACATACATCCATACATTCATAACTAGTAGCATCCATGTTTATACTTAGGTACAACTGCATATACATGTATTACAACTAACAAATGCATGAATATTCATATAAACACTGATGCTATAACCATTAACAGTGATGTGATTATCAGTAACACCAATGCTATCAAGATATACAACTGCACATGTATATATTACAAACCTACAAATGCATCAATATGTATATAAACACTGATGCTATAACCATCGTCGTATTACCAATCAATTACTCAAAATCATCATTGTAACATCTCAATCACTAATCAATTGCTAAAAAATAATCACTGTAACATCATCATCGACAACCAAAATAATCTCAAAATCATAACAAAAAAAATGCATCAATATGCATATAAAACGCTGATGCTATAACAAACCAGCCGGAACAGTTTAAACCGAAGCCGGTTACAAATCTAAAAAAAATCAATTATAGTAACTATCGAATTCATCCCTTCGGTTCAAGCAATTGTACATTGTAAATCCATACAAAATTAAATTTAATTTACTTTGACTTTAAAAAATCAATTTAAAAAAAGAAATTTCAAAATCAACATTAATGAAAATAAGAACACGTATTCATCTTGAGCCCCACACAAATTGTCTTATACAAGAATTACATGATTAAACAAAAAACAACACACAATTACCGTCGTTTATATATATGATTGAAAACCCAGATCTGAATCTCAGGATACGCATAGATGAACATCGGAAAACTGGAAATCTATGGCAGAGATGAAGTGCAGCAGCGATGATGATGTTGGGTTGAATCGGAAACACTTGCGGCAGGAGGCGACGGGAGGAGTAGCGCCGGAATCAGGGGAGGCTAGGCTAGGTCGAGTTGAGTGGGGGGAGAAGTGGGAGTGCAGGTGCGGCGGCCTGTCATCGGCGTCGGAAAATCGAGTGGAGAGGGAGTGCAGGTGCGGCGGCCTGGTCATCGGCGGTAGAGAGGGAGCAGTGGATCTGGGTGGGTGGATTAGAGATGAACATCGGTGAGGGTTTTGAAAAAGTGCAGAGAAATATAAATGGTGGGGATCTTATGGCATTTTTACAATTTTAACCCTCCTTAAATCTAAGCCATACAAATCTGGTTTTAATCTTATCCCTTGGATCAAATAAAGAACTCATAGGATTAAGTTATTTGGTTAATCCTCCAAGGGAGGGTTAATAATAGTGCCCATTCCTATATATATATATATATATATATATATAGGAATGGGCACTATTATTAACCCTTCCTTGGAGGATTAACCAAATAACCACCATCTAATGGTGGAAACAAGCCAGATTGAACCAGATTATGCCATGTGTCTTTTTCTTTTTTTTTAATTATAAAGGGCAGTTATGTCATTTAACACACCCACATGAAACACCCCTTCATTTTAAAAAGTTCATAACTTTTTTATACTTCGTCGGTTTTTTATAAAAGTTTCACCGTTAAACTTGTCGCATTTTTATCTTTAATTCAAGTATAGTCTCGACGTTTTTTATTATCGTTTTCTCAGACGTGCGTTGTAGCACTAGTGTTACAACTTCTAACATGACTGTAATAACTTATAACATACATCTATACAATCATAACCAGTACAAACTATAAAAAAACATCAATATGCATATAAAACACTGATGCTATAACTATTAATAGTGGTGTGATGATCAGTAAAACACTGGTGCTATCTTGATACAACAAAAAAAATCAAATGTACAACTAAATATACACAAATTACAACCTGCAAAAGCATCAAGATTCAACAAAAACACAAATAAAACACTGATGCTATAACGATTAATAGTGGTGTTATGATCAGTAATACCAATTCTATTTACAATCTAACATATATTTATAAAAAAATAAATGTACAGCTTCTGATGCATAAAATACAAGTCAGCATTTCTCTTTAACACTGATGCTATACCTGCACTATGAATTCTCAAACAAAAAACCATTTAAAAGAAACAAACATTTTATACCATTTCTATGGGGTTGAAAAAAAACACTAAATGATTTATATATAAAAGTGGAACAAAACAAAATAAAAAAAAAACAGCAAGAATCATCGGAGAAGTTTGTCAAAAGTCAAAAAACCAAACAAAATCAAAAAACAAACCAACAACAGATCGAAGGAATCAGTAGCACACACGAGTAAATCGGTGGTTAGAGAGTGAAAACCCACCGGAAAAATCAAAATAAACAAGCTTTTACCTCAAATCCATGAACCTCGAAACCCTAACCGCCGCCGAAGTAGTCGGCTTTCGATCATCGGGTGGTCAGAAGATTGGCGAGCGGAAACGGCAGAACGTCAAGCGGAAACGGTGGAACGTCGAGCGGAAACGGTGGAACGTCTAGCGGGAACGGCGGAACATCGAGCTCTGCCGTCATCTTGTTAAATTCCTGCAACTAGCAGAAGTTAACACCGGCGAAGGTTTCGATCCGGAATCCAGAATACACGATCCAGAACATCAGTGTATGTCCGACTTGTGACAACAGCGGCGGCGAAAGTTTGTGACGGTTTCTTTCTAAGTTCCGGCGAATAAATGAACAATTAGGGATGAGGGATTCTTTTATGCAGAGAAGATAAGTTGATTGTCAGGTTGGTGTAAATTACCATTATATCCTTTGCTCAATTAGGACCACACAAAAAAATAGACAACTCTGATCATTTCTCAACCATTGGATTAAAAGAACTTGCAACCAGATTGAGTTAATTGGTTATTGTTTAAGGATGGGTTAATATTTGTTCCCATTCCTATATATATATATATATATATATATATATATATATATATATATATATATATATACTTTTTACACCAAACAATTGATGATGTTTCTATATATTTGAATCACATTGGTTCTCCAACTTGTTCTTTAATGTAATGTGTTGTGTGATAGTAACGAATGTTTGTTTTTGCATATCCTTGGTGAGATCATAAGTCACAACATAACATTGTTGTTTTGGTTTATGTGTTGGCCTCATTATACTCTATAACTTGTATAAATTAGGGTACACATGCACCACAAAAATGCATCCATCTCTTTAAACAAACATCTAGAGACAACAAGATCTACATTATTAGTTATAATGGCTGCTAAGATCAACAACAAAACATTCATCTGCTTGCTTGTTGTGTTTGTTCTTGTTGGGGTGATCATGACAACAGCGGAAGGCAGGCCCGGTAATTCATACATAATTAATCCATCTCAAAGTTCATAATCTTTCATATTAAAAGTGACAATAGAATTGCATTATTTAGTTATCGATCTCACTAGCTTATATAATATTCATTATGCATGATTTTAATTTGTCTTGATGGATTTTACAGGACAATTGCCTACTTGTACGTCTGTTATCGGAGTGAAAAGCGGAGATACTTGCTTTGACATCGAACAAAAGTTCAAGTTGAGCACTGGTTTCTTTAAAGCCATCAACCCGAATCTGAACTGTGACAAGTTGTTTGTGGGTGAATGGATTTGCATCGAAGGAATCTAAATATTAACAGTCATCAAGATGACTCTATAATAAGTGTTCTTTATGCTTGTATGTTTATGTGATGTACGAGCTAATTAAGACCAATGGCATTGTAATAATGTTTTCTCCAACTTTTATGAAATAAGTTGCTGCTTTATTTTATCCTTGAATCTCAGGAGTACTATACACAAATCACAAATGCATAGTAATAAATGTGGGTTTTGTATTCTAAAGTTTCTAATTACTTTCGGATTAAACTAATTTTCATGTTATTTCAAGATGTTTAGTACAAAATTGCTATTGAGCTGGTACAAGTTTACTACCGATGTACAAATTGCTTCCGAAAGACAATGTTGCTACTCTCTCGTACTAAATTGCTATTGATTTGTATATATTTTTAACAATGATTCCTAAATTCTTTTAGGATAAACACACAACTTGCAACTTGTAAGATTAGAAATCGTAACATTTTGGTGTGTATCATTTAAATATTTGGATATCTTCTTGACGACATTAACAAACCCCAATGTATAAAATAAAAAATTCTCACCTGATAGCAAAGTTCACTACTACAAAAATGATTTGTTGAGGGTGTTATTTTAGTTTGTTGAGGGTGTTTTGCAACACCCCCAACAAATAGAGCATCAAAAAATAAAACATTAAATAAGGGGGTTTCAAAACACCCTTAAAAACCCAGCTCAACACCCTTAAAAAACAGCTTTGACACCCTCAAAAAACTAGATCAAACACCCTCAAAAAACCAGATCAAACACCCTCAAGAACCAACTCAAACACCCTAAAAAACCAGCCTTAACACCCTCAAAAACCCAACTCAAACACCCTAAAAATTTGACTTCCGATGATTCAAGGACACCCTCAAAAAACTAGAAAAACCTTTTGTATATTATTTCATTAATATATAATTAAAATACTCCATACATATACCTAAATTTTAAATCAAAAGATAGCTAAATAATAATCTTGAATTCAAATCCAAATACTTTTAAATAATGGAATCCAAAACTTACAACCTTTGTAGCTACTCTGAAAACCCAAATTACAATGCAAAAATGTTCTAATTCAAGTGAATTACAAAACCACTAAATTGCACAAAAGCCTACAAACTAGATCCACGTCCGCTTTGACATTTGCTAACCTTAAGACGCTTTTAACAAGTCGGGTCTTCAAACACCTTGTTAATAAACTCTGACATTAAGCGCAAGACCAAATCTTCAATTTCGGAGTGCGGGAAATTCCCTTCTTCATTCCAAAACTAAAAATAAATAAATAACAAAGTGTGAATTAAAATATATGTGATTTAGTGCAATAGTCAATAATATATATGAATACATAGTAAACACTTACCCGGTTAACAAGATCATGCTGAATATATTGTACAAACTCTTGCATATGTTTGATAACCATATAGCCACATTCCCAAGAGCTACTTTGTTGCTTGCACTGCATTATATTCACAATTAATTAGTTTCGAGTTGAATAATGGTAGCTTTCATATGGTTTCAATCAAAATTAGGCATCAATTTAAACTACTTTCATGATCAGAATGTTTATATTAAAGCAATCATCTATTCATCACAATCATGTATAACCACATATATATGTTCAAACAAAATCAAGAGTAGTTAGTTTTTCTAAAGCTAACAAAATCATGCCAGCAACCATATTAGGCATCAATTTAAACTACTTTCATGATCAAAAGGTTTATATTAAAGTTATCATCTATTCATCACAATCATGTATAACCACATTCATATGTTCAAACAAAATCAACAGCCACTTAGTTAGTTTTTCTAAAATTAACAAACTCATGCCAGCAACCATATTCTAAAGCAACTTTCATTTGGTTAAGTTAGTTTCACTAATATGAAAATATAATAAAAGTGAGTTGCACTTAAACTATAACCCATGGCAGTAACAAAAGCTTTCAAAAACACCAATCAATGGCAATGGATTGGAATTTGTACATTTAATTAGGCACATACCTTTACCACGTGCCAATTAAACCGCACCCGAAAAATTTCTTCAAGTATAGAGACAAGCAAGTAACTATTCTTGTTCTTTCCCGTTCTTTTAGAATCAATAATATAGCCGCTTTTGTAGGTAGGACAAACAATGAGAAGCGACCAATGTTTGCTACAAAAATAAAAATTATATAACAATTAGGTAAGTGTATCTATGTAGGAGCAATTATGGTAAGGACAAGTATATTACCCAGCAAGATATGGTGCAATAAAAAACATCTTCTCAGAATGTAGAGTATATATGTCTTGAATATGTTTTCCAACACCTGCACGATTTCTTTTACATAGTGGAGCGTTGATGAGTTGCGGGTTGAAAAAAGCACATCGGGAATTGCTCGATTCAAAGAAGTGCCTAAAATCAAGAAAAAAAATGACAAAGTTAGCAAATACAATATATTGTATCCAAAAATGTTATTGTACAATATAAAAACAATAATAGTAACTTACATTGCAAACCAATGTAATACTGTGACATCAAGCCATGCATTCAAGAATATTTGTAACAATTCTGAATATGGAATGTCCTCATCAACCGGCTCAGGATACATGCCATTAGGTGAAACAACCTCAATGACATAATCATTACCAACGTGAGCCGATAATCGATCAACTAATTCTCGAACTGGTTGGGGTCTATTCCTTATACTATCCAAGGCTGGTGCTACATCGGGATCAATAAAATCCAAGGCTGGTGCTACATTAGGATCGATAAATTCAGGTGCGGGGTGGAAATCTGCTTCGGGACTGACCTCAGGTTCAAAAGCATGTAGTTCAAACTGATCTTGTGAAGCAGATCGAAATTTATAGACATTTGATAGCTACAAAAAAGTTATAAAAAACATCAGTATTTGGATATGATATATATACTTACATACATACCAAGGGTTGTGTCAAAATATTCACTTATTATATAATCATATATGTATACCATATTCATTAATCCGCCTTGACCGACTTGATGTTGCATCATGTCTCCTTGAGGTTGAAATTGTAGATGTGTATCGACCACCTCAAACTAAAAATAAGAGACAAATTGTTATAACATAAACAAATCAAACAAAACTTTGCAAATCCATCAACTTAAAAAAAAAACTACCTGTGGACGATAACAAGAAGTTGTCGCGAAGTCATCAATAATTATTTGTGGCGATGCACTTCTATGACTTAGCGAACCGTGACTTGAGGTTGTTATCGAGGCACTAGCAGATTTGCTTGTTGTCTCTTTGTTCACAAGCTACAATTTAGAATAACAACAGTTAATGCACTTCTTCATCATTTAACATAATATAATGTGTTCCATAAATAATAATATACCTTTAATGCACTTCTTGGCCATTGAATGAAAGACCTAAGCATATCTCCAACTTTCTGAACTTCATCAGTCATTGTGACATTAAAGACAGAATATTCAGAATATTTATCAACGATGCTATCGACGTGCACTTTGGCACAACCCTCCTTTATTAAGTTACCATGTAAAACACGGTCTGAGGTTGGCCATGCAACACCATTAGCCACTATCACGGTGGTTGAGGCGACTGGAAGTATCAGCTCACATGGGGTCATGCTCTACAAAACCAAAAGAGTCTTTAACATCTTTAACAGCTAGGGCTGTTAGAAAAATGTGCAGTTTTGACACCAACTATAAATATATATCATATACATCTACACCTGAACTCCAAAGAGTTTTTAAGTCATCAATTAAAGGAGACAAATACACATCAATGTCATTACCAGGCTGCTTCGGACCCTGAATCAACAACGACATCATAATATATTTTCGTTTCATGCATAACCACGGAGGAAGATTATAGACGCATAAAAGAACCGGCCACGTGCTATGACGACTACTCATGTTCCCGAAAGGATTTATCCCATCTGAACTAAGCCCAAAACGTATGTTTCTAATCTCCTCCCCAAATTCTGGATACTTATGATCAATGTTTCTCCATTTTGGTGAATCTGCCACATGTCTTAGTTTTCCATCAACTATACGCTCATCTGAATGCCAGCGTAATAATTTGGCTTCTTTTTTGTTTGAAAATAACCTTTTCAGCCTTGGTATAATAGGGAAATACCATAACATTTTAGCCGGTGGTCCATTTTTTGTTACATCATTGTCGAAGTCATCCGATTCATTTTTACGTTTATACCTTGATGCACTGCAATTAACACATTTATGTTGATCCTTGAACTCCTTTGTATATAACATACAATCATTTGGACATGCGTGTATTCTTTCAACTTCTAATCCCATCGGACACATCAACTTTTTTGCTTGGTATGTCGATATTGGTAAGTCATTGTCTTCTGGAAGAATGTCATGCAAAAGTACTAATAGACTTGTGAAACTTTTATCGCTCCATCCATTTTTCGACTTTAAGTTAAACAACCTCAACACGAAATCAAGTTTTGAAAATTTACAACCTTTGTATAATGGTTTTTCTGCATCTTCAAATAAGTGTTGTAATTTTTCATGCTCATTATCACCAATATTAGTTTCTATATCATGTAACAATTCATTTAGATTGGCATTGGGGTCATGCGATTGTGCGTCATCATCACCAAGGTATCGTTCATTGTTATTTGTACTCATTGTCATCGACGATGTGGCTTGATCAAGTCGTGATTCTCCATGCATTGACCAACAAGTGTATCTAGGCATAAAACCATTTTGTACCAAATGAAACTCTATGATTCCGATAGCATCAAAGCTTTTGAAGTTTTTGCAAACGTTACAAGGACAAAGAATGACCCCACTTCCTTCATTCATGCGATTAGCTTCGGCAACACTAAGAAAATTTTGAACACCCGTCATGTATATTGAAGAACCACGTGCGGTTTTATACATCCAATTAGCACGATCCATTGTATTTCTATATATACACACATATAGTATATACATTAAAAACAAGTTCTAATATACCAAGGAAAATTTGTTAATAAGTTTTTTTTATTGAATCCTTTTTACAAATTTATATATATTAAGGGACTTAATAAATCACATAATAAGAAAAACGTACCGTAAGAAATAAATTAATATCTTATGAACAAATCTTTAAACATATCTTACGATTAAACAAATGTTTAAGCAAACTCATGGGAATGGATACCATACTTATAATATATAATAATAAATGATATATTTATTATTAAATATATTTAAAATTATATCTACCATATTTGTGTTTTAAATAAATTGATTATGCAAAATGGAATGTATATATTTCTAATATTCAAATTTTAAAGTAATTAAATAAATTTGAAATATGGAAATATGGAATGGATATCTAAGTATAATACATCGAATACTCAAATTTTATATTTTTAGTTATTTTTAACGACATATAATTAAAATTTGCATTATTTCTACTGTGACCACTTTTATGTTTGCGAACATAATTATATGTTATTAAAAACTGTCTAGAACCGATTCATAACGTTTACCAAATTGCGAAATCACCCGGTAGTTGAATTGTTTATAAAAAGTCTTGATTTTTAACGGGTCAAATGTTAAAGTTTTAATCTTTATGGTTTAGAGTTATGTTTTATAGTTCCATAACATCAAAATAAACTTATAGAACAGATTATAATCATAAAAAAACAGTGGGATGGAGTTTAATTACTTTTAATTTGATTTCCTCAATTAAATATGAAGAACGCCGAGTTGACTTTCTGATATAATCAATATGAACAAAAACGGACAGCAGTATCTCGAAGGAAAAAATAAAACTAACATTTTTCATGAAGAAACTTACCTCAGATAACTAGCAGAAGGCTGAGAAATCGTACGGTCAAAGTTCGGGCTGTTGACTTTTGAAATCAAGAAAGAGAGACTTTGAGACGAAATTGAGGGTTTGGAATCGTCAAGACAGGATCCCAGAAGAGGTTAAGGGTTCTATTTATTATGGAGAGTTCGTGTGAAGGTCTAATTTGAAGAGATAATGATAATTAAAGTTTGAATAAAATATTAAATGGATAATTCATCAATTTGATTCATAGTTTTAGATGATTCAGAAGTTTCATAGTTATTTATAAGTGATAAGAGATTATTATAGGAGGCTAATTTAAGTTAAAAACGTGTTTTTATGGGTTTGGGAGCTGGAAAACGAGAAAATAGTCGTGTAGTGGAAACCAGGTCGCTTAAGCATCGTCTATAAGAGAAAGGAGATCTGGAATTATAACACAAAATCTTTGTTGCTCCAGCGGTAGTTTATCCCTATTTGTAACAGCAAGGACGTGGGTTCTAACCCTTCTCTCATCGTTTTTTTATGTTTCTTTTTTTTCCATCATTTTTCTTCATTCTTTCCATAAAAACACCCTCGATTAAAATATCAATTTTACTTTTTGTTTATTTAAAAAAAACACCCTTAATAAATTATAAACACCCTCAACAAATTAAACACCAACACCCCCAACAAATTAAAATCAACACCCTCAACAAATCATAAACACCCACAACAAACACCCTCAACAAATCAAACACCCTCAACAAATCAAAGATTAAATTAGACAAATGAGAGGGTTAAAAAAACACCCTCAACAAATCTTAAACACCTTCAACAAATTACTTTAATGAGGGGGTTTCTAATACTAGCATCAAAAAATCATTTATTGATGCTATTAGGCCAAAACACCCCCAATAAATTAAAAACCATAGCATCAATAAATCGTTTTTGTACTAGTG
>JBCNJP010000600.1:0-22499 GCA_039602395.1 Deinandra increscens subsp. villosa
TAAGGTGTGTCTTATATAACCAATAAGTTGTGTTTAGGACCAATGATGGCCCAATAATGTGTGTTTAAGGGAAATGAGGGTTAGTTGGGACCAATGAGTCCTAATAAAGTGTGTATATAACTAATAAGTTGTGTTTACGACCAATTATGGCCCAATAAGGTGTGTTTAGTTGGGACCAATGAGTCCCACTAATGTGTGTATATAACCAATACGTTGTGTTTAGGACCAATGATGGCACAATAAAGTGGGTTTAGGGACAATGAGGGTTAGTTGGCACCAATGAGTCCTAATAAGGTGTTTATATAACCAATAAGTTGTGTTTACGACCAATTATGGCCCAATATGGTGTGTTTAGTTGGGACTAATGAGTCCCACTAAGATGTGTATATAACCAATAAGTTATGTTTAGGACCAATGATGGCCCAATAAGGTGTGTTTAGTAGGGCAATGAGGGTCGGTTAGGACCAATAATTCCTAGTAAGGTGTGTTTATAACCAATAAGTTGTGTTTAGGACCAATGATGGCCCAATAATTTGTGTTTAAGGGAAATGAGGCTCAGTTGGGACCAATGAGTCCCAATAAAGAGTGTATATAACAAATAAGTTGTGTTTACGACCAATTATGGCCCAATAAGGTGTGTTTACTTGGGACCAATGAGTCCCACTAATGTGTGCATATAACCAATACGTTGTGTTTAGGACCAGTGATGGCACAATAAAGTGGGTTTAGGGACAATGCGGGTTAGTTGGCACCAATGAGTCCTAATAAGGTGTTTATATAACCAATAAGTTGTGTTTACGACCAATTATGGCCCAATATGGTGTGTTTAGTTGGGACTAATGAGTCCCACTAAGGTGTGTATATAACCAATAAATTATGTTTAGGACCAATGATGGCCCAATAAGGTGTGTTTAGTAGGGCAATGAGGGTCGGTTAGAACCAATGAGTCCTAGTAAGGTGTGTATATAACCAATAAGTTGTGTTTAGGACCAATGATGGCCCAATAATGTGTGTTTATTTGGGAATAATGAGTCCCACTAAGGTTTGTATATAACCAATAAGTTGTGTTTAGGATCAATGATGGCCCTATAAGGAATGTTTAGTAGGGCAATGAGGGTCGGTTGGGACCAATAAGTCCTAGTAAGGTGTGTCTTATATAACCAATAAGTTGTGTTTAGGACCAATGATGGCCCAATAATGTGTGTTTAGTTGGGACTAATGAGTCCCACTAAGGTGTGTATATAACCAATAAGTTGTGTTTAGGACCAATGATGGCCCAATAAGGTGTGTTTAATAGGGCAATGAGGGTCGGTTGGCACCAATATGTCCTAGTAAGGTGTGTCTTATATAACCAATAAGTTGTGTTTAGGACCAATGATGGCCCAATAATGTGTGTTTAAGGGAAATGAGGGTTAGTTGGGACCAATGAGTCCTAATAAAGTGTGTATATAACTAATAAGTTGTGTTTACGACCAATTATGGCCCAATAAGGTGTGTTTAGTTGGGACCAATGAGTCCCACTAATGTGTGGATATAACCAATACGTTGTGTTTAGGACCAATGATGGCACAATAAAGTGGGTTTAGGGACAATGAGGGTTAGTTGGCACCAATGAGTCCTAATAAGGTGTTTATATAACCAATAAGTTGTGTTTACGACCAATTATGGCCCAATATGGTGTGTTTAGTTGGGACTAATGAGTCCCACTAAGATGTGTATATAACCAATAAGTTATGTTTAGGACCAATGATGGCCCAATAAGGTGTGTTTAGTAGGGCAATGAGGGTCGGTTAGGACCAATAATTCCTAGTAAGGTGTGTTTATAACCAATAAGTTGTGTTTAGGACCAATGATGGCCCAATAATTTGTGTTTAAGGGAAATGAGGGTCAGTTGGGACCAATGAGTCCCAATAAAGTGTGTATATAACCAATAAGTTGTGTTTACGACCAATTGTGGCCCAATAAGGTGTGTTTAGTTGGGACCAATAAGTCCCACTAATGTGTGCATATAACCAATACGTTGTGTTTAGGACCAGTGATGGCACAATAAAGTGGGTTTAGGGACAATGCGGGTTAGTTGGCACCAATGAGTCCTAATAAGGTGTTTATATAACCAATAAGTTGTGTTTACGACCAATTATGGCCCAATATGGTGTGTTTAGTTGGGACTAATGAGTCCCACTAAGGTGTGTATATAACCAATAAGTTGTGTTTAGGACCACTGATGGCCCAATAAGGTGTGTTTAGTAGGGCAATGAGGGTCGGTTAGAACCAATGAGTCCTAGTAAGGTGTGTATATAACCAATAAGTTGTGTTTAGGACCAATGATGGCCCAATAATGTGTGTTTAGTTGGGACTAATGAGTCCCACTAAGGTGTGTATATAACCAATAAGTTATGTTTAGGATCAATGATAGCCCTATACGGAGTGTTTAGTAGGGCAATGAGGGTCGGTTGGGACCAATAAGTCCTAGTAAGGTGTGTCTTATATAACCAATAAGTTGTGTTTAGGACCAACGATGGCCCAATAATGTGTGTTTAGTTGGGACTAATGAGTCCCACTAAGGTGTGTATATAACCAATAAGTTGTGTTTAGGACCAATGATGGCCCAATAAGGTGTCTTTAATAGGGCAATGAGGGTCGGTTGGCACCAATATGTCCTAGTAAGGTGTGTCTTATATAACCAATAAGTTGTGTTTAGGACCAATGATGGCCCAATAATGTGTGTTTAAGGGAAATGAGGGTTAGTTGGGACCAATGAGTCCTAATAAAGTGTGTATATAACTAATAAGTTGTGTTTACGACCAATTATGGCCCAATAAGGTGTGTTTAGTTGGGACCAATGAGTCCCACTAATGTGTGTATATAACCAATACGTTGTGTTTAGGACCAATGATGGCACAATAAAGTGGGTTTAGGGACAATGAGGGTTAGTTGGCACCAATGAGTCCTAATAAGGTGTTTATATAACCAATAAGTTGTGTTTACGACCAATTATGGCCCAATATGGTGTGTTTAGTTGGGACTAATGAGTCCCACTAAGATGTGTATCTATACTACTATATAATACATATTGGTTCATGGGGGCATTTTTGTCATTAAATTCCTTAATTTTAAGACGCGTACAAGGGTTAATGCAGTTTGTACAAGTGTTTTAAGCATCCTAATTAAAGCTCCATTTTCTCATCCGAGTAAAGCATTAGGTTAAAAAGGGAATTAGCCACAAACTTTCTTGAACCACGCTTTCCCTGTACACACAGAAAAATGCATTTACTCCTTGTACACGCAAATTCACCAGACGCCGCCTTCGTGAACGCTGCTCCACCATCTCCCCTCTCTTCTATTGGCCATCGCTGCTCCACCCTTTCTCCTACCTTCATCATCTCCGATGAAACATGATGATTACTCTTTGGAAGGCCAAGATTGAGGAGATTGAGGATCGTTACGTATTCTGTGTGGCTATAAATCCAGGACTATCTCTCCATTTCAAATTACAGATTCATCATCCTGTGTTTATGCAATTCATCATCCAGGGTTTATGCAATTTCAGGTAATTCTGCTCCTCTATGGTTCTAATCCTAGATTACGCATCTTTGAGGCATCCTAATCTCAATCGTTCCTAATTAGTTGTTTCCATCTCTTATGTATCTCAGGGGTTCCGATTTTAAACCCTAGATTATGTATCTCGCTGGTTCCTGTTCCACTGATTACGCTTCTTCGATCGTCCACTGATATCTAATCTTTTAAGGTATGTTTGAATAACGAAAACTGTGGCTATTTGTATTTCAATCGATTTATGTTTATTTAATGTTTTTGTTAACCTTCGATCGTCCACTGCTATCTAATTGTCCACTACTAACAAATCTTTTGTATAATATGGATTCTTCATTATTATCTCCTTATCTACAGGATGTGTTCTAGATCTGAATATTGATTAGCACCTTATGTTAACCGTGGGACTTAATCGAAGCGATGGTCATGGATGTGTTCTTGGTGGTGTGTTTAAGCTCGGGAGGAAGATTGCGATTGGATCGTTT
This sequence comes from Deinandra increscens subsp. villosa, assembly GCA_039602395.1. Lineage (NCBI taxonomy): Eukaryota > Viridiplantae > Streptophyta > Magnoliopsida > Asterales > Asteraceae > Deinandra > Deinandra increscens. The sequence goes on from JBCNJP010000600.1 coordinate 4,038, forward strand.
GGTGAGCTTTATTTAGGTATATTTCTGGTTCGTTATATTAAGCTTCACTTTAGGTATTATATCTATGTTTCTAGCAGTTAATTTCCTATGTGTTTGATGATACGCCGGTGTTAATAATCGAACTGGGAAAGAAGTTGATGTTAAGCTGCTATAGATATCCTTTCATGATTATGTGTTTCATTATCAATGTAATTTGGTTTCCTTGTAATCTGATTTTCATTTCCAAAATTCCAATAATTATGTACATCAGTATAAGTTTCCATACCCAGCCCTCCATGTCAAGTTTCCTAGCCCTTTAAATTTTGTAGATAGAAAAGCATGGAAACGAAGATCTATTTTTCAATGGCCGATTCTCTTAGATGAGTATTTGTTATTGAAGTGTTTTAGCTGAATAGAGGTTTTTAACTTAAAATATTTTTGCACTAAACGTGATTGTTTGCATAATGTTTTTTTTTTGGAATTTTGTTATAAATTTGAGCCCATTTAACTTTAAGTTAAATCATTTAATATATGGAATTTTGTTTTTGATATTAGTATTGTCCTATGGATAAGCAATTTGTCACTATTTTGGTTCTATTGAATTGAGAATCATGCCTCCAATTACCATCTGTGAGACTGCTTTGAATCGGTTCGGTGTTACTTTCATACGGATATTGCAAGTTGTGAGACCGTTTTGAATCGGTTCGTTTTTGTGGGCTGTTCGTTATCAGGTCATTCCTTTGTTCTATATACCTACTATTCTAAGAATGCGAAGTCATTCCCGCTCACAGATGTTCATCAGGTATGTTCTAATTGTGGGGTGAATGGAGATTCTTTCATCAAGTATGTTCTAATTGTCTGATCTAAACTAATTTTAAAAAAACATCTCATTTTGACCTTTTTAGGCAGTCTTCAGGGTGCTCATCTCAGCTGAAAGTACTATCAATATAAGTGAATTTTCATAGAGCTACTGGTCACAACCTCATCTCAACTGAAAATACTATGAAAATCTAGCTACTATAACCTTAAGTGAGCATTGGTTTACTTAGCTTTTGTTTTTGTATATTTGCAAATGATGTATATTAGTATTGTTAGGATTTACCACTGTTTAGTTTATGTAGACTAGGGAAGTAGTTGTATTATCTTGAGAACCAAAATTTGGTTTTGATTAAAGAATCCAGCCTAAGCCTGAGGTGCTGGGGGGCAATTATATACATTACTGATTTAAAATAAATTATGTAGCATGTCTTTCTTTTACCTAGAAGGTTTGTAACCTTCACTGTGAACATTTAAACGTGAGGGTTTAAAAAGTACTCTTATATGAAATAAATTTAATAAGTATTCATATACAAAATGAATTTTTCGCAAATCTTTTGTTTATGAAAGTTTACAATCTCAAAAAAAGGCATAATTTTAAACTTTGTAATGAAGGTGTAAAGCATGTTGGTTCATTTCAAAACAACCATTCTGCAGCAAAACTTTATTTTCACATTATTTTTTTGCCTTCAATTGTCACATTTTAACTCATGTTCTGGATTGCCTCATGATGTATGTGTATTTGTGTAATGTATAGAGTAAGTTGTTACATAACTACCATTCTACACCAAACCAACATGTTCTATATGTAAATCATTTTCATCTTAATTATTTTTTTTGGTTTTTTTGGCTATCCGCAGGTAATGAGTTCCTGATGATTCTTGTAAGTGTGTTTTTGTTTTTAAACAAATGTGTTACTCGTAAAGTCTTTAGTGTATTCAATAAAGTATCCTAAATGTAAATTTAAATGTTATACCAGTAAACCTTGATTTACTATATAAATAAATGGAATGTTTTAATGAATTTTTAACCTTTTGACTCAATTGTCAGTAGAGATAAAATAATTTTTTGTAAACCCAAGTAACTGAGGCTATTATCTATAAAAATCTAGACTTAATATTTGTCCGAGGCCATCATGTGTTTGGATGTTTAAATGGTTTTGTTATTTTGATTTTCGATTTAGATGTTGGGTATGTGGATTCATAAACATTTCTTTTTCTTTGAAGTTAATAGGAATTTTAATTTCTAATTTGATTTGATTTGGGGCATCGTTTATTGTTATTTTAGGCTTGCCAATGCGAACCTTTTGTACGTTTATCACTGTTTGATGGACCGGTAACTTTTGTTTGTTCATACAGGTTGCTGACCCCTACAACAACAGGGTTGTCTGTTATGAAGACCGTTTTTTAAACCCACGCGATGCGGCGGAAGTGACAATCAAATCTAGCATATATTTAGTAAGTGACAATCAATGCTATTATCTATGCATGGGAATTGAAAATTGAAAACGGATGTTTGAACTGATTTTCTGTTATTATGAGATGGGCCTCTGTTATTTGGAAATATACGACCCCAGTGGTGGGTTGGAGTCAAAGTGAAGAAAATGGAAAAAAGATGTGGAGGTTGTGCTTGGTGGCAACGTTTCCTGTCAATGAGTTCACTTGGCTTGAAGTAGCCCAAAGGTATATTTTGGTTGCATTGTTCATTGATGTTTATAGAGTATTTGAGAGCCAATCAAATGGTATGGTCATAGGTATAGAGTATTTGATAGCAACTATTATGGTATGGTCATAGGTATAGAGTATTTGATAGATTATTGGGTTAATATCGGACCGGACGGAATGAAAATGGAACCGTGAAATGTAAAATGTAGGTAACAAGAACGTGACTATTTAGTAATAGGTCGGTTCTGGGTTTTGCTGCAAACTTAGGATTTATTATTGAAGAGATACATCACTTATTTTATGTTTAAAAAAAATCTGTTGCTTAGTGTTTCCTGTTTTCTTTATTCAAAATTTTCCCTTGCTTTTCAGTTGGATTGTAGTGTTGTTGAGGCACTCTTTTTGCTGTTGTATTTGAAAACATTTGACCTTATTTTTTACACATTTTGTTGTCATTGTGCCGGTAAATTCTCACTAATCATACATTGTAAAATTGTAGTACTCTTAAATTGTTACTTTGCTACAGTATTTGAATATTTGACTTTTAATTTTCAGAGCAGTTTGGTACAAGTGTCACTTCCGATCGACTGTCTCAATTACCCTATGGTGGTCCGAGTTGAAAATTTCATAATAGCTCCTCGAATTAGAGCAAAAACTTTTTTCAGTTCGCCTTGATTGGAGAAGGATATGAGAATACTGAAGAACTTAAACACCTAAAGGAGGTTTTGCTTGAATTCTTCACATGACAGGTGTGTATTAGTCACCCATTATCTCAATTATTATTATTTTTTAATTCTTAGAGACTTATTGTTAAGGATAGGCTGATGGGGCTGGTAATCAATTGAACACCATTCTACCATCTGATCTGACAAGACAAAATTTACCCAGTATGAGCCTACTGCCATGTTTTGTTTTATGTAATAGAAATTAAAAAAAATATATATATTTCTGTGATAAGTTTGTGAAATCTCAGGTAAATACTGACTTTTGGTATGTATTTTGTAATCCTATATATGAATGAGTTCGGTATGATTTAATTGTTCATTATTTTAACCTTCATTTCCTTTTAGCTTTGAACCATATGATATGGTATTTTCTCAAATAAATATTGAAAATCTTGAGTCATAAAGCTAATATATTTTAGCAATGGAAATCTTTGGTGAGGCTGTACTTTCCTTCTTGATCTTTTTGACCCATTATGTTTGCTGAAACATGCTATATAATATTCTGTTTGTTCTATTTTTATTTTTACATCAGTTTGTTATCTAATTATTTTCTTGTTGTGTTCTTTATAGATCGTGACTATGAAGTGGTCTATCTGATCCATGAGAACTTAAAAGAAAAAGTTGAGATAGTATTTAATCTGTAAATTCAAGGTGATCTTGTCTCCAATTGCCAGTAATCCTATTATGAATTCAGATGTAGCTTACTAATATATGAAATTTTCAAATGTATTACTCTATTTTTTGACTTTAAATAGTCAAAAGATGTAATATATAAAATTCAAGGTGATCTTGTCTCCCATTTATAAATCCAATATTTATGTTTTATACCAAGCTGACTTTGGTTGATGTAATATTTTTAGTAATGGTTCATCTTTTTTTTTTTCTTTCAAATGTAATAGGAATTTGTATTTAAATTTTTACATTGTAATAGCAGCAATTTCATCCCTGAAAGTCACATGGTTAAAAGGTAACTACAATACATATTAACCTGCCCAATAAATTGTTGATTTTTTGAAACCATTATATTATGTATTGGGAGCAAAACCTACATGCTTCATTGCTTTCTTAGAAAATGTCAAGCATGTATTCTTTCACTTCCTCCATAGAAAACGAGTTTACACGTTTCTTGGAAAAAAAAAACAAAGAAATATTATATTGAAGATGAAAACAAGATTCGAAATCGAAAGGGTGGTTTAGCATCCATCCTTCAAAATAGATAACAAAAACACCCATTTAGCAAATTGACAAAAAAATGCTTCTAATACTTGACAAAGATTTAAATATATTTTGTGAGTTTCATAATGGTGTAATTGCTTCCGGTTATTGACAAATTATTATTGGTATGATAAATACAGTCATATAACATAATTATTTCTTGGTAGGCTTGAAAATTTATGCGTTTGGGCCGTTACGTGTTTTCTAATATACATTTATAAATATCGTTCTAAAAGGCTAGAAACTTTATACATGTATTGCATTATAAATTATCTCTGCGCCTCATCGCACTAACAGAAACGAATATTACCATATAAATTGTTGTTATCGCCGAACACGTGAACATAAGACAAATAACGCGTTATAACTATCGCCCGCTGCAACGCGCGGGTACCCCACTAGTATAACCAATAAGTTATGTTTAGGACCAATGATGGCCCAATAAGGTGTATTTAGTAGGGCAATGAGGGTCGGTTAGGACCAATAATTCCTAGTAAGGTGTGTTTATAACCAATAAGTTGTGTTTAGGACCAATGATGGCCCAATAATTTGTGTTTAAGGGAAATGAGGGTCAGTTGGGACCAATGAGTCCCAATAAAGTGTGTATATAACCAATAAGTTGTGTTTACGACCAATTGTGGCCCAATAAGGTGTGTTTAGTTGGGACCAATAAGTCCCACTAATGTGTGCATATAACCAATACGTTGTGTTTAGGACCAGTGATGGCACAATAAAGTGGGTTTAGGGACAATGCGGGTTAGTTGGCACCAATGAGTCCTAATAAGGTGTTTATATAACCAATAAGTTGTGTTTACGACCAATTATGGCCCAATATGGTGTGTTTAGTTGGGACTAATGAGTCCCACTAAGGTGTGTATATAACCAATAAGTTGTGTTTAGGACCACTGATGGCCCAATAAGGTGTGTTTAGTAGGGCAATGAGGGTTGGTTAGAACCAATGAGTCCTAGTAAGGTGTGTATATAACCAATAAGTTGTGTTTAGGACCAATGATGGCCCAATAATGTGTGTTTAGTTGGGACTAATGAGTCCCACTAAGGTGTGTATATAACCAATAAGTTGTGTTTAGGATCAATGATAGCCCTATACGGAGTGTTTAGTAGGGCAATGAGGGTCGGTTGGGACCAATAAGTCCTAGTAAGGTGTGTCTTATATAACCAATAAGTTGTGTTTAGGACCAACGATGGCCCAATAATGTGTGTTTAGTTGGGACTAATGAGTCCCACTAAGGTGTGTATATAACCAATAAGTTGTGTTTAGGACCAATGATGGCCCAATAAGGTGTCTTTAATAGGGCAATGAGGGTCGGTTGGCACCAATATGTCCTAGTAAGGTGTGTCTTATATAACCAATAAGTTGTGTTTAGGACCAATGATGGCCCAATAATGTGTGTTTAAGGGAAATGAGGGTTAGTTGGGACCAATGAGTCCTAATAAAGTGTGTATATAACTAATAAGTTGTGTTCACGACCAATTATGGCCCAATAAGGTGTGTTTAGTTGGGACCAATGAGTCCCACTAATGTGTGTATATAACCAATACGTTGTGTTTAGGACTAATGATGGCACAATAAAGTGGGTTTAGGGACAATGAGGGTTAGTTGGCACCAATGAGTCCTAATAAGGTGTTTATATAACCAATAAGTTGTCTTTACGACCAATTATGGCCTAATATGGTGTGTTTAGTTGGGACTAATGAGTCCCACTAAGATGTGTATATAACCAATAAGTTATGTTTAGGACCAATGATGGCCCAATAAGGTGTGTTTAGTAGGGCAATGAGGGTCGGTTAGGACCAATAATTCCTAGTAAGGTGTGTTTATAACCAATAAGTTGTGTTTAGGACCAATGATGGCCCAATAATTTGTGTTTAAGGGAAATGAGGGTCAGTTGGGACCAATGAGTCCCAATAAAGTGTGTATATAACCAATAAGTTGTGTTTACGACCAATTGTGGCCCAATAAGGTGTGTTTAGTTGGGACCAATAAGTCCCACTAATGTGTGCATATAACCAATACGTTGTGTTTAGGACCAGTGATGGCACAATAAAGTGGGTTTAGGGACAATGCGGGTTAGTTGGCACCAATGAGTCCTAATAAGGTGTTTATATAACCAATAAGTTGTGTTTACGACCAATTATGGCCCAATATGGTGTGTTTAGTTGGGACTAATGAGTCCCACTAAGGTGTGTATATAACCAATAAGTTGTGTTTAGGACCACTGATGGCCCAATAAGGTGTGTTTAGAAGGGCAATGAGGGTCGGTTAGAACCAATGAGTCCTAGTAAGGTGTGTATATAACCAATAAGTTGTGTTTAGGACCAATGATGGCCCAATAATGTGTGTTTAGTTGGGACTAATGAGTCCCACTAAGGTGTGTATATAACCAATAAGTTGTGTTTAGGATCAATGATAGCCCTATACGGAGTGTTTAGTAGGGCAATGAGGGTCGGTTGGGACCAATAAGTCCTAGTAAGGTGTGTCTTATATAACCAATAAGTTGTGTTTAGGACCAACGATGGCCCAATAATGTGTGTTTAGTTGGGACTAATGAGTCCCACTAAGGTGTGTATATAACCAATAAGTTGTGTTTAGGACCAATGATGGCCCAATAAGGTGTCTTTAATAGGGCAATGAGGGTCGGTTGGCACCAATATGTCCTAGTAAGGTGTGTCTTATATAACCAATAAGTTGTGTTTAGGACCAATGATGGCCCAATAATGTGTGTTTAAGGGAAATGAGGGTTAGTTGGGACCAATGAGTCCTAATAAAGTGTGTATATAACTAATAAGTTGTGTTTACGACCAATTATGGCCCAATAAGGTGTGTTTAGTTGGGACCAATGAGTCCCACTAATGTGTGTATATAACCAATACGTTGTGTTTAGGACCAATGATGGCACAATAAAGTGGGTTTAGGGACAATGAGGGTTAGTTGGCACTAATGAGTCCTAATAAGGTGTTTATATAACCAATAAGTTGTGTTTACGACCAATTATGGCCCAATATGGTGTGTTTAGTTGGGACTAATGAGTCCCACTAAGGTGTGTATATAACCAATAAATTATGTTTAGGACCAATCATGGCCCAATAAGGTGTGTTTAGTAGGGCAATGAGGGTCGGTTAGAACCAATGAGTCCTAGTAAGGTGTGTATATAACCAATAAGTTGTGTTTAGGACCAATGATGGCCCAATAATGTGTGTTTAGTTGGGACTAATGAGTCCCACTAAGGTGTGTATATAACCAATAAGTTGTGTTTAGGATCAATGATGGCCCTATACGGAGTGTTTAGTAGGGCAATGAGGGTCGGTTGGGACCAATAAGTCCTAGTAAGGTGTGTCTTATATAACCAATAAGTTGTGTTTAGGACCAACGATGGCCCAATAATGTGTGTTTAGTTGGGACTAATGAGTCCCACTAAGGTGTGTATATAACCAATAAGTTGTGTTTAGGACCAATGATGGCCCAATAAGGTGTCTTTAATAGGGCAATGAGGGTCGGTTGGCACCAATATGTCCTAGTAAGGTGTGTCTTATATAACCAATAAGTTGTGTTTAGGACCAATGATGGCCCAATAATGTGTGTTTAAGGGAAATGAGGGTTAGTTGGGACCAATGAGTCCTAATAAAGTGTGTATATAACTAATAAGTTGTGTTCACGACCAATTATGGCCCAATAAGGTGTGTTTAGTTGGGACCAATGAGTCCCACTAATGTGTGTATATAACCAATACGTTGTGTTTAGGACTAATGATGGCACAATAAAGTGGGTTTAGGGACAATGAGGGTTAGTTGGCACCAATGAGTCCTAATAAGGTGTTTATATAACCAATAAGTTGTGTTTACGACCAATTATGGCCCAATATGGTGTGTTTAGTTGGGACTAATGAGTCCCACTAAGGTGTGTATATAACCAATAAGTTATGTTTAGGACCAATGATGGCCCAATAAGGTGTGTTTAGTAGGGCAATGAGGGTCGGTTAGGACCAATAATTCCTAGTAAGGTGTGCTTATATAACCAATAAGTTGTGTTTAGGACCAATGATGGCCCAATAATTTGTGTTTAAGGGAAATGAGGGTCAGTTGGGACCAATGAGTCCCAATAAAGTGTGTATATAACCAATAAGTTGTGTTTACGACCAATTGTGGCCCAATAAGGTGTGTTTAGTTGGGACCAATAAGTCCCACTAATGTGTGCATATAACCAATACGTTGTGTTTAGGACCAGTGATGGCACAATAAAGTGGGTTTAGGGACAATGCGGGTTAGTTGGCACCAATGAGTCCTAATAAGGTGTTTATATAACCAATAAGTTGTGTTTACGACCAATTATGGCCCAATATGGTGTGTTTAGTTGGGACTAATGAGTCCCACTAAGGTGTGTATATAACCAATAAGTTGTGTTTAGGACCACTGATGGCCCAATAAGGTGTGTTTAGTAGGGCAATGAGGGTCGGTTAGAACCAATGAGTCCTAGTAAGGTGTGTATATAACCAATAAGTTGTGTTTAGGACCAATGATGGCCCAATAATGTGTGTTTAGTTGGGACTAATGAGTCCCACTAAGGTGTGTATATAACCAATAAGTTGTGTTTAGGATCAATGATGGCCCTATAAGGAGTGTTTAGTAGGGCAATGAGGGTCGGTTGGGACCAATAAGTCCTAGTAAGGTGTGTCTTATATAACCAATAAGTTGTGTTTAGGACCAATGATGGCCCAATAATGTGTGTTTAGTTGGGACTAATGAGTCCCACTAAGGTGTGTATATAACCAATAAGTTGTGTTTAGGACCAATGATGGCCCAATAAGGTGTGTTTAATAGGGCAATGAGGGTCGGTTGGCACCAATATGTCCTAGTAAGGTGTGTCTTATATAACCAATAAGTTGTGTTTAGGACCAATGATGGCCCAATAATGTGTGTTTAAGGGACAATGAGGGTTAGTTGGGACCAATGAGTCCTAATAAAGTGTGTATATAACTAATAAGTTGTGTTTACGACCAATTATGGCCCAATAAGGTGTGTTTAGTTGGGACCAATGAGTCCCACTAATGTGTGTATATAACCAATACGTTGTGTTTAGGACCAATGATGGCACAATAAAGTGGGTTTAGGGACAATGAGGGTTAGTTGGCACCAATGAGTCCTAATAAGGTGTTTATATAACCAATAAGTTGTGTTTACGACCAATTATGGCCCAATAATGGTGTGTTTAGTTGGGACTAATGAGTCCCACTAAGGTGTGTATATAACCAATAAGTTATGTTTAGGACCAATGATGGCCCAATAAGGTGTGTTTAGTAGGGCAATGAGGGTCGGTTAGGACCAATAAGTCCTAGTAAGGTGTGTCTTATATAACCAATAAGTTGTGTTTAGGACCAATGATGGCCCAATAATTTGTGTTTAAGGGAAATGAGGGTCAGTTGGGACCAATGAGTCCCAATAAAGTGTGTATATAACCAATAAGTTGTGTTTACGACCAATTATGGCCCAATAAGGTGTGTTTAGTTGGGACCAATGAGTCCCACTAATGTGTGCATATAACCAATACGTTGTGTTTAGGACCAGTGATGGCACAATAAAGTGGGTTTAGGGACAATGAGGGTTAGTTGGCACCAATGAGTCCTAATAAGGTGTTTATATAACCAATAAGTTGTGTTTACGACCAATTATGGCCCAATATGGTGTGTTTAGTTGGGACTAATGAGTCCCACTAAGGTGTGTATATAACCAATAAGTTGTGTTTAGGACCAATGATGGCCCAATAAGGTGTGTTTAGTAGGGCAATGAGGGTCGGTTAGAACCAATGAGTCCTAGTAAGGTGTGTATATAACCAATAAGTTGTGTTTAGGACCAATGATGGCCCAATAATGTGTGTTTAGTTGGGACTAATGAGTCCCACTAAGGTGTGTATATAACCAATAAGTTGTGTTTAGGATCAATGATGGCCCTATAAGGAGTGTTTAGTAGGGCAATGAGGGTCGGTTGGGACCAATAAGTCCTAGTAAGGTGTGTCTTATATAACCAATAAGTTGTGTTTAGGACCAATGATGGCCCAATAATGTGTGTTTAGTTGGGACTAATGAGTCCCACTAAGGTGTGTATATAACCAATAAGTTGTGTTTAGGACCAATGATGGCCCAATAAGGTGTGTTTAATAGGGCAATGAGGGTCGGTTGGCACCAATATGTCCTAGTAAGGTGTGTCTTATATAACCAATAAGTTGTGTTTAGGACCAATGATGGCCCAATAATGTGTGTTTAAGGGAAATGAGGGTTAGTTGGGACCAATGAGTCCTAATAAAGTGTGTATATAACTAATAAGTTGTGTTTACGACCAATTATGGCCCAATAAGGTGTGTTTAGTTGGGACCAATGAGTCCCACTAATGTGTGTATATAACCAATACGTTGTGTTTAGGACCAATGATGGCACAATAAAGTGGGTTTAGGGACAATGAGGGTTAGTTGGCACCAATGAGTCCTAATAAGGTGTTTATATAACCAATAAGTTGTGTTTACGACCAATTATGGCCCAATATGGTGTGTTTAGTTGGGACTAATGAGTCCCACTAAGGTGTGTATATAACCAATAAGTTATGTTTAGGACCAATGATGGCCCAATAAGGTGTGTTTAGTAGGGCAATGAGGGTCGGTTAGAACCAATGAGTCCTAGTAAGGTGTGTATATAACCAATAAGTTGTGTTTAGGACCAATGATGGCCCAATAATGTGTGTTTAGTTGGGACTAATGAGTCCCACTAAGGTGTGTATATAACCAATAAGTTGTGTTTAGGACCAATGATGGCCCTATAAGGAGTGTTTAGTAGGGCAATGAGGGTCGGTTGGGACCAATAAGTCCTAGTAAGGTGTGTCTTATATAACCAATAAGTTGTGTTTAGGACCAATGATGGCCCAATAATGTGTGTTTAGTTGGGACTAATGAGTCCCACTAAGGTGTGTATATAACCAATAAGTTGTGTTTAGGACCAATGATGGCCCAATAAGGTGTGTTTAGTAGGGCAATGAGGGTCGGTTGGCACCAATATGTCCTAGTAAGGTGTGTCTTATATAACCAATAAGTTGTGTTTAGGACCAATGATGGCCCAATAATGTGTGTTTAAGGGAAATGAGGGTTAGTTGGGACCAATGAGTCCCAATAAAGTGTGTATATAACCAATAAGTTGTGTTTACGACCAATTATGGCCCAATAAGGTGTGTTTAGTTGGGACCAATGAGTCCCACTAATGTGTGCATATAACCAATACGTTGTGTTTAGGACCAATGATGGCACAATAAAGTGGGTTTAGGGACAATGAGGGTTAGTTGGCACCAATGAGTCCTAATAAGGTGTTTATATAACCAATAAGTTGTGTTTACGACCAATTATGGCCCAATATGGTGTGTTTAGTTGGGACTAATGAGTCCCACTAAGGTGTGTATATAACCAATAAATTATGTTTAGGACCAATGATGGCCCAATAAGGTGTGTTTAGTAGGGCAATGAGGGTCAGTTAGAACCAATGAGTCCTAGTAAGGTGTGTATATAACCAATAAGTTGTGTTTAGGACCAATGATGGCCCAATAATGTGTGTTTAGTTGGGACTAATGAGTCCCACTAAGGTGTGTATATAACCAATAAGTTGTGTTTAGGATCAATGATGGCCCTATAAGGAGTGTTTAGTAGGGCAATGAGGGTCGGTTGGGACCAATAAGTCCTAGTAAGGTGTGTCTTATATAACCAATAAGTTGTGTTTAGGACCAATGATGGCCCAATAATGTGTGTTTAGTTGGGACTAATGAGTCCCACTAAGGTGTGTATATAACCAATAAGTTGTGTTTAGGACCAATGATGGCCCAATAAGGTGTGTTTAATAGGGCAATGAGGGTCGGTTGGCACCAATATGTCCTAGTAAGGTGTGTCTTATATAACCAATAAGTTGTGTTTAGGACCAATGATGGCCCAATAATGTGTGTTTAAGGGAAATGAGGGTCAGTTGGGACCAATGAGTCCTAATAAAGTGTGTATATAACTAATAAGTTGTGTTTACGACCAATTATGGCCCAATAAGGTGTGTTTAGTTGGGACCAATGAGTCCCACTAATGTGTGCATATAACCAATACGTTGTGTTTAGGACCAATGATGGCACAATAAAGTGGGTTTAGGGACAATGAGGGTTAGTTGGCACCAATGAGTCCTAATAAGGTGTTTATATAACCAATAAGTTGTGTTTACGACCAATTATGGCCCAATATGGTGTGTTTAGTTGGGACTAATGAGTCCCACTAAGGTGTGTATATAACCAATAAATTATGTTTAGGACCAATGATGGCCCAATAAGGTGTGTTTAGTAGGGCAATGAGGGTCGGTTAGAACCAATGAGTCCTAGTAAGGTGTGTATATAACCAATAAGTTGTGTTTAGGACCAATGATGGCCCAATAATGTGTGTTTAGTTGGGACTAATGAGTCCCACTAAGGTGTGTATATAACCAATAAGTTGTGTTTAGGACCAATGATGGCCCTATAAGGAGTGTTTAGTAGGGCAATGAGGGTCGGTTGGGACCAATAAGTCCTAGTAAGGTGTGTCTTATATAACCAATAAGTTGTGTTTAGGACCAATGATGGCCCAATAATGTGTGTTTAGTTGGGACTAATGAGTCCCACTAAGGTGTGTATATAACCAATAAGTTGTGTTTAGGACCAATGATGGCCCAATAAGGTGTGTTTAATAGGGCAATGAGGGTCGGTTGGCACCAATATGTCCTAGTAAGGTGTGTCTTATATAACCAATAAGTTGTGTTTAGGACCAATGATGGCCCAATAATGTGTGTTTAAGGGAAATGAGGGTTAGTTGGGACCAATGAGTCCTAATAAAGTGTGTATATAACCAATAAGTTGTGTTTACGACCAATTATGGCCCAATAAGGTGTGTTTAGTTGGGACCAATGAGTCCCACTAATGTGTGTATATAACCAATACGTTGTGTTTAGGACCAATGATGGCACAATAAAGTGGGTTTAGGGACAATGAGGGTTAGTTGGCACCAATGAGTCCTAATAAGGTGTTTATATAACCAATAAGTTGTGTTTACGACCAATTATGGCCCAATATGGTGTGTTTAGTTGGGACTAATGAGTCCCACTAAGGTGTGTATATAACCAATAAGTTATGTTTAGGACCAATGATGGCCCAATAAGGTGTGTTTAGTAGGGCAATGAGGGTCGAGTTGAGAACCAATAAGTCCTAGTAAGGTGTGTATATAACCAATAAGTTGTGTTTAGGACCAATGATGGCCCAATAATGTGTGTTTAGTTGGGACTAATGAGTCCCACTAATGTGTGTATATAACCAATAAGTTGTGTTTAGGACCAATGATGGCCCAATAAGGTGTGTTTAGTAGGGCAATGAGGGTCGGTTGGGACCAATAAGTCCTAGTAAGGTGTGTCTATATAACCAATAAGTTGTGTTTAGGACCAATGATGGCCCAATAATGTGTGTTTAGTTGGGACTAATGAGTCCCACTAAGGTGTGTATATAACCAATAAGTTGTGTTTAGGACCAATGATGGCCCAATAAGGTGTGTTTAGTAGGGCAATGAGGGTCGGTTGGGACCAATAAGTCCTAGTAAGGTGTGTCTTATATAACCAATAAGTTGTGTTTAGGACCAATGATGGCCCAATAATGTGTGTTTAAGGGAAATGAGGGTTAGTTGGGACCAATGAGTCCCAATAAAGTGTGTATATAACCAATAAGTTGTGTTTACGACCAATTATGGCCCAATAAGGTGTGTTTAGTTGGGACCAATGAGTCCCACTAATGTGTGTCATATAACCAATACGTTGTGTTTAGGACCAATGATGGCACAATAAAGTGGGTTTAAGGGACAATGAGGGTCAGTTGGCACCAATGAGTCCTAATAAGGTGTTTATATAACCAATAAGTTGTGTTTACGACCAATTATGGCCCAATATGGTGTGTTTAGTTGGGACTAATGAGTCCCACTAAGGTGTGTATATAACCAATAAGTTATGTTTAGGACCAATGATGGCCCAATAAGGTGTGTTTAGTAGGGCAATGAGGGTCGGTTAGAACCAATGAGTCCTAGTAAGGTGTGTATATAACCAATAAGTTGTGTTTAGGACCAATGATGGCCCAATAATGGTGTGTTTAGTTGGGACTAATGAGTCCCACTAAGGTGTGTATATAACCAATAAGTTGTGTTTAGGACCAATGATGGCCCTATAAGGAGTGTTTAGTAGGGCAATGAGGGTCGGTTGGGACCAATAAGTCCTAGTAAGGTGTGTCTTATATAACCAATAAGTTGTGTTTAGGACCAATGATGGCCCAATAATGTGTGTTTAGTTGGGACTAATGAGTCCCACTAAGGTGTGTATATAACCAATAAGTTGTGTTTAGGACCAATGATGGCCCAATAAGGTGTGTTTAATAGGGCAATGAGGGTCGGTTGGCACCAATATGTCCTAGTAAGGTGTGTCTTATATAACCAATAAGTTGTGTTTAGGACCAATGATGGCCCAATAATGTGTGTTTAAGGGAAATGAGGGTCAGTTGGGACCAATGAGTCCTAATAAAGTGTGTATATAACCAATAAGTTGTGTTTACGACCAATTATGGCCCAATAAGGTGTGTTTAGTTGGGACCAATGAGTCCCACTAATGTGTGTATATAACCAATACGTTGTGTTTAGGACCAATGATGGCACAATAAAGTGGGTTTAGGGACAATGAGGGTTAGTTGGCACCAATGAGTCCTAATAAGGTGTTTATATAACCAATAAGTTGTGTTTACGACCAATTATGGCCCAATATGGTGTGTTTAGTTGGGACTAATGAGTCCCACTAAGGTGTGTATATAACCAATAAGTTATGTTTAGGACCAATGATGGCCCAATAAGGTGTGTTTAGTAGGGCAATGAGGGTCGGTTAGGACCAATAAGTCCTAGTAAGGTGTGTATATAACCAATAAGTTGTGTTTAGGACCAATGATGGCCCAATAATGTGTGTTTAGTTGGGACTAATGAGTCCCACTAAGGTGTGTATATAACCAATAAGTTGTGTTTAGGACCAATGATGGCCCTATAAGGAGTGTTTAGTAGGGCAATGAGGGTCGGTTGGGACCAATAAGTCCTAGTAAGGTGTGTCTTATATAACCAATAAGTTGTGTTTAGGACCAATGATGGCCCAATAATTTGTGTTTAAGGGAAATGAGGGTCAGTTGGGACCAATGAGTCCCAATAAAGTGTGTATATAACCAATAAGTTGTGTTTACGACCAATTATGGCCCAATAAGGTGTGTTTAGTTGGGACCAATGAGTCCCACTAATGTGTGCATATAACCAATACGTTGTGTTTAGGACCAGTGATGGCACAATAAAGTGGGTTTAGGGACAATGAGGGTTAGTTGGCACCAATGAGTCCTAATAAGGTGTTTATATAACCAATAAGTTGTGTTTACGACCAATTATGGCCCAATATGGTGTGTTTAGTTGGGACTAATGAGTCCCACTAAGGTGTGTATATAACCAATAAATTATGTTTAGGACCAATGATGGCCCAATAAGGTGTGTTTAGTAGGGCAATGAGGGTCGGTTAGAACCAATAAGTCCTAGTAAGGTGTGTATATAACCAATAAGTTGTGTTTAGGACCAATGATGGCCCAATAATGTGTGTTTAGTTGGGACTAATGAGTCCCACTAAGGTGTGTATATAACCAATAAGTTGTGTTTAGGACCAATGATGGCCCTATAAGGAGTGTTTAGTAGGGCAATGAGGGTCGGTTGGGACCAATAAGTCCTAGTAAGGTGTGTCTTATATAACCAATAAGTTGTGTTTAGGACCAATGATGGCCCAATAATGTGTGTTTAAGGGAAATGAGGGTCAGTTGGGACCAATGAGTCCCAATAAAGTGTGTATATAACCAATAAGTTGTGTTTACGACCAATTATGGCCCAATAAGGTGTGTTTAGTTGGGACCAATGAGTCCCACTAATGTGTGCATATAACCAATACGTTGTGTTTAGGACCAGTGATGGCACAATAAAGTGGGTTTAGGGACAATGAGGGTTAGTTGGCACCAATGAGTCCTAATAAGGTGTTTATATAACCAATAAGTTGTGTTTACGACCAATTATGGCCCAATATGGTGTGTTTAGTTGGGACTAATGAGTCCCACTAAGGTGTGTATATAACCAATAAATTATGTTTAGGACCAATGATGGCCCAATAAGGTGTGTTTAGTAGGGCAATGAGGGTCGGTTAGAACCAATGAGTCCTAGTAAGGTGTGTATATAACCAATAAGTTGTGTTTAGGACCAATGATGGCCCAATAATGTGTGTTTAGTTGGGACTAATGAGTCCCACTAAGGTGTGTATATAACCAATAAGTTGTGTTTAGGACCAATGATGGCCCTATAAGGAGTGTTTAGTAGGGCAATGAGGGTCGGTTGGGACCAATAAGTCCTAGTAAGGTGTGTCTTATATAACCAATAAGTTGTGTTTAGGACCAATGATGGCCCAATAATGTGTGTTTAGTTGGGACTAATGAGTCCCACTAAGGTGTGTATATAACCAATAAGTTGTGTTTAGGACCAATGATGGCCCAATAAGGTGTGTTTAATAGGGCAATGAGGGTCGGTTGGCACCAATATGTCCTAGTAAGGTGTGTCTTATATAACCAATAAGTTGTGTTTAGGACCAATGATGGCCCAATAATGTGTGTTTAAGGGAAATGAGGGTTAGTTGGGACCAATGAGTCCCAATAAAGTGTGTATATAACCAATAAGTTGTGTTTACGACCAATTATGGCCCAATAAGGTGTGTTTAGTTGGGACCAATGAGTCCCACTAATGTGTGTATATAACCAATACGTTGTGTTTAGGACCAATGATGGCACAATAAAGTGGGTTTAGGGACAATGAGGGTTAGTTGGCACCAATGAGTCCTAATAAGGTGTTTATATAACCAATAAGTTGTGTTTACGACCAATTATGGCCCAATATGGTGTGTTTAGTTGGGACTAATGAGTCCCACTAAGGTGTGTATATAACCAATAAGTTATGTTTAGGACCAATGATGGCCCAATAAGGTGTGTTTAGTAGGGCAATGAGGGTCGGTTAGGACCAATAAGTCCTAGTAAGGTGTGTATATAACCAATAAGTTGTGTTTAGGACCAATGATGGCCCAATAATGTGTGTTTAGTTGGGACTAATGAGTCCCACTAAGGTGTGTATATAACCAATAAGTTGTGTTTAGGACCAATGATGGCCCTATAAGGAGTGTTTAGTAGGGCAATGAGGGTCGGTTGGGACCAATAAGTCCTAGTAAGGTGTGTCTTATATAACCAATAAGTTGTGTTTAGGACCAATGATGGCCCAATAATTTGTGTTTAAGGGAAATGAGGGTCAGTTGGGACCAATGAGTCCCAATAAAGTGTGTATATAACCAATAAGTTGTGTTTACGACCAATTATGGCCCAATAAGGTGTGTTTAGTTGGGACCAATGAGTCCCACTAATGTGTGCATATAACCAATACGTTGTGTTTAGGACCAGTGATGGCACAATAAAGTGGGTTTAGGGACAATGAGGGTTAGTTGGCACCAATGAGTCCTAATAAGGTGTTTATATAACCAATAAGTTGTGTTTACGACCAATTATGGCCCAATATGGTGTGTTTAGTTGGGACTAATGAGTCCCACTAAGGTGTGTATATAACCAATAAATTATGTTTAGGACCAATGATGGCCCAATAAGGTGTGTTTAGTAGGGCAATGAGGGTCGGTTAGGACCAATAAGTCCTAGTAAGGTGTGTATATAACCAATAAGTTGTGTTTAGGACCAATGATGGCCCAATAATGTGTGTTTAGTTGGGACTAATGAGTCCCACTAAGGTGTGTATATAACCAATAAGTTGTGTTTAGGACCAATGATGGCCCTATAAGGAGTGTTTAGTAGGGCAATGAGGGTCGGTTGGGACCAATAAGTCCTAGTAAGGTGTGTCTTATATAACCAATAATTTGTGTTTAAGGGAAATGAGG
>JBCNJP010000601.1:0-21822 GCA_039602395.1 Deinandra increscens subsp. villosa
GACTAGATCATAGCTAATTAATTAAGTTGGTTTTTGGTTTTAATCTTTAACTACTAAAATACGAAAATGAGAAGATAATAAATCAACAAGTGTAAAAAACTATCACTCAGGTTTGGACTACTCTTGGTGACTCTCAGCAATATGTTCGGTTTAACAAGTTGTCATAAAATAGAAATGAAGACATCAACAAATCACATGGCTAATATAATAATGTAGATTGATGCCCACTAAGGCAAAATCGAATCCCTCGGTGATATTGGAAAGCAATAGACGATTGTCACATGTATGTTACCCAACACCGACATAAATAAATTAAACTATGTAGCATATAGATATTCAACGCGCTAGACGTATGGTCATGTCATAGTGTATCAAAACAAACATACTAAGATGAACTTAAATGCTAACTCCCTAGACGTATGGTCATGCCATCAGTTTTCTAACATAGACATAAAACTTGAAGTGTACTTGACGTATGGCCATGCCTAAGTACACTCGTGCACGGTCAAAGACCACGTTATTGGTCGTCAATGACCTCTAGGTCAACGACCGTTCAAAGATGATCAAAACCAACTTGATTTTCGAATTAAAAAAAAAAAATTTAACGGGGTCTTGGACGACCGTGACAAGAATTTAGTCGCTGTCAGATGGTCTTCAAAGTCCGTGACACGTGTCCAAAAAGCTGGGTCTTGGTCGGTATTTTAGGGTCTTGGGCGAGCGATGACGTGGGCTTCCCTTATTGGTGTAATGTTGGGGTCTTCCAACATTCTGACAGGGTCTTGAAAAACCGTGGTTGGATGACATTGAGAAGCTTAGAAGAAGATTTCTTTGGGGATTCTCGGATGGGAATCAGAAAATGTGTTGGATCAGTTGGAACAAATGCATGGCTGATAAAGAGAGAAGAGGGCTGCGTTTGGATTCCATGAAAGCCATCAATTTTGCACACCTTGTGAAATAGAAATTCAGATTTAAGCAGGAGGGGGATAGCCTTTGGGTCCGGGCAATCAAGGCTATTCATCTTAACCGTAGAATATTTGATACTTTCCCTTGCAAAAAGTCGGTTGTTGTGCCCTGAAATGGTATCATCAAGGTTGGTTCGGACTGTTACAGTCGCGGGCTTGACTTAAATTATCGAATCAGATGTATTGTTGGTAACGGTAAATCTGCCTTATTCTGGTTGGACAACTTGTCGGCTTCGGTCTCCGCAAAGACATCTTGCCCAATGTCTTTTTGTTGGAGAATTCTAAACGGTATACGGTGGCTGAAAGACTCTCCCCTGATCCACTACAAGAAATTTGACTATTAGCGACTACACTTTTCCCGACTACATTGTTTGTCGCTAATACTTCTCTATTGGCGACAACATGTAGTCGGCAAAAGCCATGCATAATTTTTTTTATATTAGTTTTCTCGACGACAATATTTCACTATTGCCGACGATATGTTGTCGCGAAAAGAAATAATATGTTTTTTATTTATTTTTAATAATTTAGTGTTGGCGACGACGTGTTGTTGCGAATAGTGGCCTTTATCCGGACAACTTTTCCGCGCCAACATTTTTGGCTTTCTGAAACGAGCTTTTCCCGACGACATGTCGTCGGGAATAGCATTAGCGACAACTTCTTGTCGCGAAATGTTTGGTACATATAGTCGGGAAAACCCCATTTTCTTGTAGTGAATGGTTCAGGTTGGATCTAGCAACGGCCTGTCGTGTCTGGTTCTGACCTCGACTTGATGCGGGCCGGTGAGTGTCTCACGCCTGGTGTGGTTCTCTCGGATGCCAGGGATAAATGGGTGTGGTGGGATGACTTTGTCAGTCAGGAGGTTTGGATAAGAGTTTTCAAATGGTATAAAGCACCATTAGTTAGGGTCCTTTGAAGGTGGTGCGAAAAAAGGGATCAATCTTCCAAATTGAGGGTGATTTATTTAACTACTCTTTGGTGTATCTGGGGCCCGTAATCAAAAAGTGTTTAATGGTTTTTTGAAGAACGGTCGGGACATCGTGGGGATATTATGTCTTTTTCGTTTATTTGGGTCAAGTATAGGTGTAGGTGTAGTGTTGAGGATTGGAAGTCATGATGTATCTCTCCTTAATGTTTTTTTTGTCCCAGCTTTCTACCATCTTGGTAGTTTGCGTTTCTATAATAAAATGAGCGTTAATAAATGTTTTGTAGCGAAAATTATATGAATATATAAAATAGTTGCATTGCTAAAGTGTAACATTTATAAAATGGAAATATTAAAAAGATATGTACAATGTTAAAGTTATAAACAAAACACTCTAACTATTGAAACCTAGGATCTAAATGTTATATTTTACCGCTCTACTTATTATATTGCTAACACTAATGCTAATTGCGTTAAGTATATATACGTGTATCTATAAAAGCAAAAAAAAATATATATATTTTGATGAAAGCCAAGTGGCATCAATTCAACGGAGTCATGTGGCCCATTTTAAAAGTTGGTATTTATAAATAACTCAACTTTTTATATAGATAAATAGTTTGCTATAAAACCATTTAGTTCACCTATTACAAGATTTTTAAAAAAATGAAAATCATCAATTACGTACGCACATTAAAAAAATATAAGCTTATATGTATTGAAACTTTGAAAGTTGAGTATGGCTCATCTTATCTAGTATGTTATTGTTCTAGTATGTTGTTGAACAACATTAATCCATTAACTAGATTTTAACCCTTTGCGCGTTGTGCAGAGGTGTTCGAGAATGATGTCACAATGTTATTAAAATTGTAATGTTGTTACGTTAGTTTTATTAGTTTAGCTTGTTGTTTATTTTACATAGAGTGAGCTTCACAAAAGATCATGGCTTTGTTCATCTCAACGTGGTCTCGTTTGGTTGTGTTCTTGTTGTTTTAATCGTTCGGATAACACGGGTAAATAAAACAGTTAAACCGTTACACCACCAACAACATAAATTATTGGTGATCAATGGAGGTTAACGTGGGGATAACGCAAACACACAAAACCATTGCATAGCTTTAAGGATACGTGGAGGAAAGCGAAAAAAGAGAAAACGTTGAACGATCAAAATCACTTATAAAATTATGACGAAATCTTATTTACCATTTAAAATTTTACGTATTACACAGCCAAAACAAAAATATTAAAAGTAAAAAAATTTATAAAATTAAATAATCTACAGGGAGGTTACCGCTGATATACGCGAACACACAAAATCATTGCAATGAAGGTTACCGATGTGATAATGTGAATATTGCACTTGTAATATGCAAACATAATATAAATTGTTGGTAATCATTATTGGAGGTTGCCGCTAAGATAACACGAACACATAAAACCACTGGATTGATCATAATATCATAATATCATTTAATAAATTATATTAAATTTATTTGATTAATTAAATATATAAAAACTATTAGATTAATTTAATATATAAAAAATATTAAAATATCAACCTTATGATTATTTTAATATATATATTATTAAAAAATTGTTACTTATCAAGCATGTTGGTAATTGTAATATATAGTAATAATAAATAATAAGTTCTAGACTATGATTTGTGTAAATAAAATGTAATATTAAACCATTGATCTCTAAGGCTATGTGTAATGGATAAAGCCCCATAAAGCTCCACAAGGGGCATTATGCGCCATGTGGACGCTGACTGGGCAAGGGGCTTTATGGGGCTTTATGGTGTAGTGGATAAAGCCCCATAAAGCCCCACCATCATCATTACCTTATTATTATTATTTTTAATTTTTTTTTTTTAAAATCTACTTTCATTAAAAATAAATATTACAAGTTAAAAAAAAAAGACAACTTAATTAAAATAAAAATTACAACTACTTAAAAAAAATACATCTTAATTAAAATAAAACATACAACTACTTAAAAAGAAATACTAATCGGTGATTTTGTATTTTGTCTTGATTCGTTCCATCTTTTTCTTATGGAGGGCGAGGTAAACCGGATTAGCGTTTTCAGGCGGGTCTTGGGCGAGGAACTCGAGATCCTTGTCGAGTTGATAATCGTCGATTTGCTCGACTTGCTTTTTCTTCGACCGTGCAAGATCTTGAATACTCTCGGCCATCACCGCTTGCAATTCGGTGACCGGAGCCTTTCCACGGTTAGCCCTCGCGAAATCTCGACCTCTTGGCCTCCCACTAGTAGTCTCAACGGGTGGAGTCGGAGCATCATCCTCATCATCATTGTCCGAATCATTCAAATTAATTTCGAATGTTCGAGCGGTGGAGTCAAACGACTCGGGATCGGCGGAAGACGACGTCTTGGATTTCTTGCTTTTTCGGGTTTGACGTGTTGTTATATCCGCTTTCGATCTCCACTTCTCGCTTTGGTAGAGAAACGACCAACACCTTTTGAGAGTGAAGTGACCACGCTCCGCTCCATATTCGATCACCGCCCTATCGTAAATGTCGGCGTCGTTCGCACCACTCGGCCAATTTGATCTGGACCGATCATAGTAAGTTGAGAAAGCTTGACATTTTCTGTTTATTTCTCTCCATTTGGACGACAACGAATCCGGGTTTCGGTATTCCCCCTTCCCCATCAAGGTGAAAAACTTGGACCGAATCTCGTCCCAAAATTCTCTCGCATCTTGATTGTTTGCTAAAAAAAAAAGAGACAAAAGTTAGTAAAAAAAAAATTATTTTTTTTAAAAAAATATAACTTTTAGTTAAAAAAAAAAACCTTTTGTCGGGTTCTCCGAAGCTTCAATGTAAGCTCGACAAAGAGCGTAACACTCGTCGTCGCTCCAAAATTGTATCTCCTTCGTCGCTCTCGCGTCGTCCTCCTTTTTTTTGTGAGATCGTTTGCTCTTTCCTCTCCTTTGTTTTGGTTGTGATGCACCGACCTCTTGTGTTTCTTGGACGATTTCATCATCCTCATCTTGAAGAGAAAATGGTTGAGATGCTCGAGGGGTTGGAGTTTGTCGCGAGGTTGGAGAAGGTCGTGGGGTTGGAGAAGATTGAAATGGTTGAGGTGGATAACCTCCAAATTGTGGTTGGGAGAATTGGGAAAAACCTTGAGAGTAAAGGTTCATGCTTGAGAATTGGTTCGGGAAAGGTTGAGTGGCGGGGTTCATTGGCGGGTATTGAGGGGGAGGCATGTTCATAAACATTTGCCAAAGGTTTTGATCGGGTTCGTTCTCCCCGGTATTAGGTCGAGAGTTGGGTTGGTTGTTGGGTTGGTTGGGAAACATTTTTAAAAGAAAATAGATGAAGTAGAAGAGAATTGAGTTGGTGTGGTGTGTGAAAGTTTATAAAATATGTGGGGTATTTATAGTGAAAAAGGTGTTTAAATTAAATTTTTAAAAAAAAAAAAAAATTAACGGATATATAGCCGTTCAACGGCTAAATTTTTTGACTTTTTCCTTTTCTCCGGCGTTATCACGCTGACGCCCCGGGCGAATTTGGGCTCCATAACGCCCCATAACGCCCGGGCGTAGTGGGCCGGGGCGTTATATGGGGCGTTATGGGGCGTTATGGAGCCCAAAAACGCCCCACTACGTTTAGCCTAACTATGTGGTTGATATGAGATATCTAAAAATATTAGAAAAGAATGTTTTGAGTTCAAGTCTTAATATGACAAGTAAGGGGATTTCTGGTTGAGGTATTTCCTCTTGATGGGATATAGAGATGATTGAGTGATGTCAATGTCCCATCAGTGATCTAAATTTATCGTTTAAAAAAAGTAATATTAATAGTTTCATTTTCTACTTAGACTAGGGATCCTAGTTAGAGAGATCAAGAGACACTTCCATGTCGGAGTTCCCGCAACCAACGACCAAAACTTTCTTTCCGCGGTATTTCTCGTCGGACATGTAATCTTTTGCATGGATGACTTCACCGGAGAAGTCTTTTAGCCCTTCAATGTCCGGAATCACGCCTTCGGCGTTTTCTTCTCTGGACACCACAAGCATCTGGCTGATATACTCCGTCTCGGACCGGATTGATCCGGTTGTGGAGACGGTTTTGACTCGCCAGAGCTTGCATGCCTCATCATATTTTGCTGACCGGACACACTCGTTGAATTGTGGTTTGATTTCGAACTTTTTCGCGTAGTCCTCGAGATAAGAGACAAATTGTTTGTTTGTCGGGTACTCGGGGTATTCCTCGGGGAAGGGTATTTTGGGTAGTGGACATAATTTCTTAGGCAGGTGGAATTTAAGGCGGTCATAGGTGCATTTTTGCCAAAGAGATGCAATGCAGTCAGATCTTTCGATGACCACAAAAGGGATCCCTTGGTCCTTGAGACAGGCGGAGATGGCTAGACCTGATGGACCCGCACCTACTATGACGGATCCATTGACCCACACACATCTAGGGCCAGAGAAGTTTTGCTCTGAAGAAAAGCTGGACATTTCGAAAAACTTTTATAAGTCAAGAGTAAATAGACTTTTTTTTGGCGAGATTGATGATGATTTGTTTTCTCTTAGGTTTTCTAGGAGTGGATGTTGTTGAAGTGAGTTTTGAATGAGGAGATAGGTGATGGAGATGTGTATATATAGGCTGGGGGTGTTATGGTGGCATGTGACAAGGGTAATGGAGGTAATTAATGCATCGTTGTTTATAATAATAATAATCAAATTATAATATAATATACGTAATTATATCAGTTCTGTATTTCTGTATTATGTGTTAGTGGTTTCATGTTATTACTGATATTTTTAAATAGAAAGAAAGAAAGAATACCTATTCTTCACTTCACCAGCCATATTTTGTAACTATTTTAAAGACCATTTGCTATAAGAATAGTATATTTTCAAATCACAATTCTTAAACCATATATTATATATATAAGAGTTGTACCATTCATATATTCGATCAAAGATATTTAAATGGGCGATTATGAAAATTTGTATTCTTGTGTATTTAGTTGCTTTCAAATGATATGCAATTCATTAAAGTTCCTCTGCTAGCTGCAAATCTAATTAACTTGTGATTAGTTAACCAATTAATTAGGTTATTAGCTAAGCCAGATTTGATCCAAAACCAATGCTTAATTTAGTGTTAAAAAATATAAGTGGTAAACGGTGAGGACAGAAGGATAAAGTAGAAGAAACACAAACCAAAAGCACAAAGAATACCAATAATTTTATTCATCAGAAGAAGAATCTATCAAACTCTGCTTTTAAGGTAGAGCGGAGTGGTGCGGCAAACCTCATCGGCACCGGCGGCAAGCAGCGGCAACATTGTGGTCGGGCCTTCGGCTTCGGCAAAAACGAACGCAAACAGTTACATCTCGCCGATTGGCGGGTTCACTTTCCAATGTTTTTTTGACCGTTTATTTGACCGTTATTTTAATTTTTGATTCATTTAATATTTTTTTTCATTAAATTATCATACCCTTTTACCACTCTTCCAACCATTTATAAATACACATACAACAAACCACAAATCTTTATCACTCTTTCACCATTTTACTCTAAAAAATTCCACTTTAAAATGGCTTGGTCTACCAACGAGGAGATCGCGTTGGCTCACGCTTGGCTTCACGTGTCCGAGGACAAGGTTCTTCATCACTCAACGACGAATCAATTTCGGGCTACAGTGCTTGACCATTTCAACAAAGAACTTGGTGGTTCGAATAGAACCATACACCAAATGAATCGAGATGACAAAAAATAACTTCGAATGTGTCTACGCCGAAATTGAACAAAAAGCTACCATGGCGGATCTTGAATCGGGTTTGATGTTTAAGGCGTTGTGCGAGTACCGAAAAATACATGACATGAAGGGTTTTTCATACGTCGAGGTTTGGACCTTAATAATAATATCTCCAAAGGGCGTCAACTTCAAATAATAATATCTAAGTTTTTTATTTATTTTAGGAAAATTGGATTTTAATAATACGAATTATCACTCATTGGCCGATAATAATATGAATTATCACCTTGGCACACAATAATACCAATTAACCATTCTGGTCTCTAGAATGATACACCGTTAGTTTTTCACTAACGGTGTTAATCTCTTGCTGACGTGGAACCTGACGTGGCCTAGTAGTTTACTGACGTGGCTTGATTTGGAGGGTTCCACGTCAGCAAGAGACTAACGATGTTAATGAAAAACTAACGGTGTATCATTCTAGAGACCGGAATGGTTAATTGGTATTATTGTGTGCCAAGGTGATAATTCGTATTATTATCGGCCAATGAGTGATAATTCGTATTATTAAAATCCAATTTTCCTTTATTTTATATAAACGTTTTATTTTTATTTATGTAATGTGAGATTTTAAATAAAATGTTTTTAATTTATGTTATATGTGTTTGTTTTTAAAAATAAAAAAAATTATTAAAATATATTAAACTTTAAACCTAATCATCTTCTTCAGATTGGCAACATAAAACTCGCCAGACGAATCCCCGAGCCACTGAGCACTAAGGTCATTCACTTGAATGAGAGCTCCCAAATCCACCTCCACTTGGATAAAAAAAAAATCAACATTTCTAAAAATATGGTTCCAACACCCACCGAGAGAGCGTCTCGAAGGAACTAGCCCAAGTTCCACTCTTTTCTTGCGTATCCCATAGACAGCTATACGCACAACTAGTTTGGTTCATTATGATACCGCCAAATCCACTTTGCGAATAAACATCGGTTTGACACCTCATACGGAACCAAGCTCCACTCTTTTCTTTTGACACACTGTTAAAGTTAAGGGAAAATCACGAAAATAACCAAGTTTGACCCTGAAAATGCAGGAATGACCATCCAAAAGTATACTAACTCAAATGACCCACCCAATAGAAACCAACCATTTGTCATCTTTCCACCAATCACAATCTGACATGTGTCATCAATCTGACAAGTAGGCTAAAGGTGGAGCCCACCACCAACCAGTAATTGTTTGACACATGGACAAAAAGTCAGAAATCTAGGCTTGTTACCCGAACCACTGCGAGCCTGCCACCTGTCCACCTGAAATCTAGGCTTGTTACCCGAACCACTACGAGGGTATTGTGGACAATCGGGTTGTAAAGCTCCGGGATCCCAAAAGCAAGGTCCATGAAATCTGAAGACAAGTCTGGTGGAAGAGGGACGGTGGGGAGGAGACGGTGGAACTTGATGGAAGGGGTGGCGGCGGAGACAGTGTTGATGTACTTTTCAGTATTAACAGAAGGTGCCGCCGGAGTTATGAAAAAGATAACGGAGAGTGAAGGGTTGGAAATGTGGATTAGTTTTGCTAGTTCCACCATGGGTACCAGGTGGCCTCTCCCCAGAAAAGGATACAAAACCATCGTCTCAGATTCCAAATTTTTTTTTTTGTGTGTGTTTTAGATCTCTACAGGTAGGCTTGTAGATTTGCAGGAGGAGGAGATAAGGATTTTCGAAGTTGTATCTTCTAGACACCAAACAGAGGTAGGGGGAGGTAGGGGGTGTTGGGAAAAGACAACTTTAGCACTAGTCAGTTGGAGGACACATTTCAGGTGGACAGGTGGCAGGCTCGCAGTGGTTCGGGTAACAAGCCTAGATTTCTGACTTTTTGTCCATGTGTCAAACAATTACTGGTTGGTGGTGGGCTCCACCTTTAGCCTACTTGTCAGATTGATGACACATGTCAGATTGTGATTGGTTGAAAGATGACAAATTGTTGGTTTCTATTGGGTGGGTCATTTGAGTTAGTATACTTTTGGATGGTCATTCCTGCATTTTCAGGGTCAAACTTGGTTATTTTCGTGATTTTCCCTAAAGTTAAACAGTTAAAAAGGTTGCAATCTTTTAGCGAAGAATAATAGAATATGATCAATTGATATTAAAAAAACCAATAGCCCCCCACCCCTCGGATCATATGCAAATATCAGTAGGACCAAAAATCACGTGAGAGTATAGCCCCTTGGTTTACCACCTCGTCTGGGTTTTTGTTTAAGCTCCTTCAATGCTACATATTGAGACGACAACGGAACATGGAGAACACGAACATCCTCGATCTAAAGCTTCTCACGAACAAAGTGGATATCCGTTTCAATGTGTATCGTACGTTGATGCTGAGTGAGATTCTCCGAAAGATAAACAGCTGAAACGTTATCATAATAAGCGATAGTAAGTTTACGTATCGAAACCTGTAACTCAAGTAAGAGGTTACGCAGCCAACTAGCCTCGACAACCACATTAGCTACTCCTCTATATTTTGCTTCAGCACTAGAATGAGAAATAGTATGTTGTCTCTTTAGAAGACCACGAAACTGTGTTATATGTGACATCCGGACGAGACCGTCGTAAGTCAGAATATATGCCATAGTTAGCGTCTGAGTAAGCGGTTAGCGACTGAGGTGGGGTCGCCGTGTTTTGTAAACCAAAATTAATAGTCCCCCGAATGTACCTGAAAATCCTTTTCATGGAAAAAAAAACGAGGCTCACGAAGAGCATGTATGAAAAGACAATCTTGCTAGACAATGTATGGGATGTCTGGTTAAGTGAAAGTAAGATACTTAAGTGTCCCGACTAAGCTGCAGTACATGGTGCCATCGGGAAGTAGTGCACTATTAAATGCACTAAGTTTGAAGGATGTATCAACGAGAGTATGAAAGGGCTTGCAAGGAGACATTGATGCCTGATGAAGGATATCATGTGCATACTGCGACTAAGAAAGAAAAAGTCTATAATGGTCTCGAGTAGCAATGATATTGAGAAAATGATGTAGAGATCCGAGATAGGACATGGCAAGCTCAACAGGTGAAGTGGCAATGATGTCCTTGAGGAAGCCTGTGTCGGAAGCGGTAAGGATGATGTCATCCACGTAAAGTAGTCAGTATGCAATGTGGGACCCTTTTTGGTAGACAGATAGTGACGTATCACATAAACTTCCTCAGAATCCTCAAAATGTTATAAAGTTGAAGAACCGGTTATACCATGTCCATGGTACCTGTTTCTCAAAATATTATAAAGTTGGAGAACCGGTTATACCATGTCCATGGTACCTGTTTCAGCCCATATAAATATTTTATTAAGCACTAAATGTACTCAGGTTAAGCTTTATCAATAAAGCCAAAGCCAGGGGATTGGTTCATAAAAATGGTTTCCTCCAAGTTGCCATGAAAAAAGTGTTCTTCATGTCTAACTGGTGTATATGCCAAGCTTGTGAGACTGCTAATGTAAGAACGGTGTGGATGGTGACCGGTTTAATAACCAGATTGAAGGTGTCAAGACAATCAGTTCCCACTATTTTGAGATTTACCATTGCAAACCAATCTAGTTGTGTACCTGTCTAGAGTGCCATCCGCTTTGAATTTATGTCAAAATATTCACATACACTCGATAACGGGGCTATCCGATGGCCGAGGAACAAGCTCCCATGTGTGATTATCCTATAAAGCATTAAATTCATCGTTCATGGCACATAGCTCGTTAGGATCCAATAAAGATTTTAGGTAGGAGGTCAAAATCGGTGAGATGGGAAAGACATCGGTTATATGACACTGAAAAGGATAATTAGGTTTGAAAATTCCACTTTAGAACGGGTGGCCATGAGATGTTCATTAAGTATGAGAAGTGGGAGGGTATCCGTTGTGTGAGTAGACGGAGGGGGGCTGGATCTTTATGGGGCCAAGATATTTTATTAGGCCGATATGAGTGATAGTGGGGTGGTAGATGGGGCCAAAATTGGGTGAGTCGTGTTGGGTTATGTGGAGGCTTGGTCCAGTTGGGTAATTTAGGCCCATGTTTATTAGTAAGCTTACGTAACTTAGCTAGGTCATATAATGGTCTTGTAATTCCTCACTATCACAAGATTTTGAGACAGAAAGCAATAGAGAAAGTTTCTGGTTGCAGCCCGTAAACATATGCCGTGTGTGTTGATTGCTTCCATATGAGTTTCACGAACACTCAACTATAGTACCCAACAAGTAAAGGGTGATGAAGACTGGTGAGTGGATTGGGCATGGGCCGAGGGTGGTGTAAGTGTTGGATAATAGTTCATAAAAAGGAAAACTAAATTCATCAAATATGAAAGTGTCGGGAAAGATGAACTCGTCCTGCAATACCCTTAGAAATTAGGTGGATACCAAAGAAATATGTAACAGGTAGAACGAGGGACAAGTTTATGAGGTTGAGTGGTCGACATATTAGGGTAACATGCGCAACCGAAAACTCGTAGATACATGGGATGTTGTTGGAACAAGGCAAAGTTCGGGGTGAGGTAATGAAGGTCTTTGGTTGGAAGGATGTTGTGGAGGTAGACAGTGGTGGAAAGGGCTTCAACCCAAAAGGTGGGTGAAAATAGGCGTAAATGAGAATAGTACGAATGATGTCGTTTAAACCACAAATCATCTGTTCCGCTTCGCCGTTTTGAGACGAGAGGCTTGGAGGCAAGAGAAACAAATTAGGAGACAATTGGTATTTGCAAAAGTTTTAAATTTATAGCTGCATATCAAACTCACCCGATGTCACCGTGAATAATTTGGATATACCAATTGAATTGGGTGTGAATGAGAGTATGAAATTTAACGAAATTAGAAATGTATAGATCTAAATATTAGATATCACACACTCTGAATACATAAACAAGATATACAAATATATAGTCCAATACTTGACGTTAATTCAGTTTTATAGTTTCTCTATTGTAGATGCTAACATTTATTATTGTTAAGGGGACATCTTCATGGTAAGTGAGATGTCATGTGTCCAATCGAAAGGTTGTGAGTTTAGGTCTCACAAAGTGTAAATAGTGATAGTGATTTTATCCTAAAAACTCTAGAAATTGTTGTTAAAATACAAACGAGATGTTTACCCACCCCGCGCGTTGCTGCGGGGTTGAATTTGTATACTGAACGAAAGTAAAAAAAAGTTAAGTGGTATAAAATGTAAAAGTTTAAAACTCTTGATTTTACATCCAAATCCTTCCTTCAAAGATTTAGAAAAATACTTTTCATCCAAATCTTGGTCAAATTTGGAGATGTTCTTCCTGTTTTGCTCTTTAATTCTTTGGTACAAACCTGAAATGATTTTTGACTACATATATTCATATTTATAGTTCTCCACTTTCACAAATAGCAATTCCTTACCTATATATTCCTTGCTATATCGCCAAAGATGTGTAAGTACCTACAGTTGCAATCAAAATCCCTATTACCACAATGAATCCAATAAGAACCAATTTAAAATAGTGAATCATATGCAGATATATCAAACATTTCACTTTATCTACATCCTAATTCAATTAACAAAAAGAAAAAGAAAAAAAATAAATAGATATGTTTCTAAGTCCATTCCACAATGACAGTCACTCCCTGCATTAAGGCCAGAATAATCAAAAGCATAACAAACGCTAGTTAAAATCTACAACTATACTAAAGAAACTAACATCACTAAAAGTCTTGAGAATAGACACCAAAATATTAGGACCTAGGAGCAATGGAACACACCTATACGCAAAAAGAACAGAAAAAAATGAAAACACATCACAAAAGAGTTAAAACAGTTTGACCAAGCCATATTAGTACAAAAGGAAGTATAAAGTCTTTAATTTCGCAAAACAACTAAAAACAAAGAATAGGTAAAAACTCATTGATACACAAATTTTGTCTTGTTGTCAAAACTTACTTGATCGAGAACTGACCATGATAAACAATATTATGTGAGATCTTTCCATATCAAACATTATTAGCTTGTAAGCAGCTGATAGCAACAAAATGAAATAAGTATAAGCAATCACCACAAAATTATTGTCAAGTCATACCACCTACTATCAAACCTGAAAACGCCAAAGGCTTAGATCATAGTTTCATAGTAGCTCAACCATCAATAGAAGGCTCAGACCAGACACCCATCATAACATATGGAAGAGATCAGAGGCTCAGATTAGATGTCATCATCGCCCAATGCTACTGAGACAACGAAAAACCTTCCAAAGGATACCAAGAGCCAAGTTTCACACGGAGGTGCGAAATTCTATATTAAACATAATACATGGCTCAAATCAGAGTTCATCATGATCATAAATGAAACTAAGCAAACCATTGATAGAAGGCTCAGATTAAAGACCAGCATTGCCCAAGTAAACTTGCTTAATCAGCCGACATAGGAATACCGAGTGGCAAGTTTCAAACGGGAGCAAGAAATTCCATATCAAACATAACAACATCGGTGGGAAACTAAACCATCGTAGGCTCAGATCCAAAGGATCTTCACAGCCGTAAACTGTAACCATATCAAAACATAATAAAGTAATTCCATATCAAATACGAAGACGATCAACGGCAGTAGTCATGCAAGCCGACATAGGAATACCGAGTGGCAAGTTTCAAACAGGAGCAAGAAATTCCATATCAGACATAACAACATCGGTGGGAAACTAAACCATCGTAGGCTCAGATCCAAAGGATCTTCACAGCCGTAAACTGTAACCATATCAAAACATAATAAAGTAATTCCATATCAGATACGAAGACGATCAACGGCAGTAGTCATGCACCGCTACTCATATCAATAAATCAGAAATTCAAGTAATACAAAAATAAAACCAGGTGTAAAAATACAAACATGCTCAGATCTGTGAAGAATCATCATCACCGCCTAAAACGTAAAAGAGGATGAAATCTGTGAAGACAAAAAAATATAAACTCATTTGTAAGAGACGAAGTAGGCTCAAATCTGTGAAGAAATATCATCATAACCTTCAATAGAGCCAATTTCAAGCATAAACAAATTACTATAAGAGACGAAGTAGGCTCAGATCAGTGAAGAAAGATCATCATAGCCTTAAACAGAGCCGATATCAAGCAAAAAGAAATTACCATCAGATCTGTGAAGAAAGATCATCATAACCTTCGACAGCTTCGATGAATGCCACGCCAAATAGCAACGGAAAAGTCACACATGTCGTTAACTCAACGCCGACAGAGCAACGATGACGTCGCTACGACATCAGCGGAGCATCGACGGCGGGAGCGACGACTAACACAACCCTAAACCAACGAACGACGGCCGTCACCGACAAACAAAGGGCGCGTAAAGCCATCTGTCGTCATCGTCACAACTCACCGTCACCAGTAATACAACCGGCAACGTAGAGAGAGAAACATAGCCTGAAATAAGTGTCATAGCCAAAACCACCGTCCTTCTCAGTCACCACCACCGGTAAGATACGGCGACGTAGCGAGAGAAACAGAACCAGAGAGAGAGATGCGAGAGTGGAGACGGCAAAGAGTCTTAAAACTCTCCAAACCCTAAAGTCAGCCTTAAAACCACCGTCCTTATCGGCCACCACCACCGGTAATACAACCGGTGACGTAGAGAGAGAAACATAATCAGAGAGAGATGCCAGAATGCAGAAGGCAGAGAGTTTTAAAACTCTCGAAAGTAAATACAAAACCAGCGACTTACAAAACCACCAACTTAAAACCGGAAACCTAAAATCTCCCACACCGCCCAATGTAACAAATCACAAATATGAGAGAAAAGGTTATAAATTGTTAAAATCACAAAGACTTGTGACTAAACTATGAGAAACAAAATGTTTCCTATTCAACTTAGAAATTCCATTGTATTATATATAAATTAATGTACTTTGGTGTGAAATTTTTTTTTTCCTGAAAACTTCTACGAAATACGATTAATTAGAAAAGAAAATTTGTCGTTGAGGTTAGAGACTTAAGGCACCAAAAGAGTTAAGTTGCCTAATAATTTTACGTATATTAATCGTTACTAAGAGTGAGCGGTGTGAGGATAAATTTTTTAGGATGAGTAAAATGGAATAAGTTTTTTGGCCAATAGGAGAGTGACACCAGAAGAGAGAAAAAAATATATGTCTTTTGTGTTTTTTGAATGTATGGGTGGGATAAGTTGTGGGTTTAAATGGGTATATATATATAGAGGTTGATGAAAAAAAAAGGGGGTTCAACGGTAAAAAAAACTCGGCATATCTCGGCATTTACTTGCCGTTTTTTGGAAGTTGGTTGCCGCAATCCACACATGCCGAAGGCATGGTGTGGTTGTTGTCCATTGCCGATTTTTTTGTCTTTGCCGATTTCCACTTGCCGAATAAAAACATCCCCATACCGCCCATGCTAACAAACATACTCTTAAAAAAATTAAATAAATAAAAAAAAACTTATCTTAATGAGTTGATATGAACAAATATATATTCATTATTCATATGATGGGACAAATTATTCGTACGGAAATAGCGTCAACATTATCTTTTTAGTTTTTACGAGTAAAAGACCCGCGCGTTGCTGCGGGATGCAAGAAAATGATCGCATCTTGCGGTGGGTCGTTAGTTGCCAGTGTTTGTTTTATATGGTTTGTGTTTGACGGATTAAGATCAACATAAGAAAATGAGTAGATGTCTTATATCATAAATTATCATAACTATAGCATAACTATGGTTGTTATCATGAACATTCAAAACTTACTATGGTTGTTATCATGAACATTCAAAACTTGTTTCTTCATTGACTGAGCTACAAAAGTTGAAGTGTAAGTGCTTGAGCCTATCCTTTCGTCTATTAAATTACAAAAGTTAACAGATCTAAGTATTGTAGCAGGAATTGTGGTTCCACATGGTTGTAGGACAGATTAGCATATGTTGGGTTTAGCTGTTGATATTTGAAAATGGTTCCAGTTGCTTCTTCATGTTCTTCTTGGTTAAGTTTTTGAAAATGGTTTCAATTGCTTCTTCATGTTCTTCTTGGTTAAGTTTTGATCTGCATCTACAAAAGTAAGCTTATTAGTAATTTTTGATGGTTTGAAGTAATATTTACCTATAATCAAACATCTAAGAAGAAATCTTCAAAACTTAAAATTTTAGGAAACAGAAAAAAACTTCAAGTTATTTAAGAGATTTGACATCCAAAACTAATTACTATACGTTATGCCTTCCACATGTAAAGTATTCCACCTTGACCACTTCTTGCTTGCGATATTAAATTGATATTAAATTAACATGACCTCAAGCTATAAATTTATTTTCTTAATAGTATAAGCATCAAAAATAAAGATAAAAAACTTAGCGATCTATTTCAAGGGAAAAAACCTCCAGTTCACCCAAATCATATACAGGAAGTCAGGAATATGTTTATCTAACAAACATGTTTTCTAAAACCTATATCCTTAAAAATGAAATAATAAATTGTCAACCCATTTTCTTTTCCACATAAAATCCTCCTGACCACCAAGTTAGTGTAATAGGGAAACATACCAGAAAATATAGGACCTGGTTCCGTAACCTGGATCTATTTTTCTAACTATAATATTTCATGACCTGTTCATGTTTGAAATTGAAGCACAATCATCACCTGCAAATTATTGTTACCATAAATTCATTTACCTTCATCAGAAAAGACGAATACAGTTTAGGAAAGAAGACTTTCATGACATTTACCAAATATAAAACTTTTATATATCAGTCAACTGACTTTTATTAAAATTTACCAAAATTTTTAGAATATCATAAAACCAAATAATATACAAAATTGCACACATATATAAATCGTAAGTGAAGAACATTTAAGTACGAAATTATGTAAGTTAAGAACATTCAACTAAGAAATTGGGGAATAAGACATGCACTGCAGAATAGGAACCAAAACCGAATAAATATGAAGTTAAATTTTACTGTTTTCTACATGCACTTCAGATCCGGTAATGAATTGATGGTGCTGCTTCATCAATAACTCAAAAGCGCATGTGAGTTGCTTTTGTGGAAACACTTGTAGTTTACCTTTGTTTCTTTTGTGGAAACGCTCCCTTGTCACCATTCACGCCCCCTGCGATCTAAAAAAAGAACCCGGTCTCTGGTCTCTGTAGTATAGAACATCTCAGCATATATTAACTACTCAACGAAGCAGGCCATTGCGACTTCAACATCACCATAGCCGGCCGTTTACAGCGCCGACCATCGGAAATGGAAGAACAACAGCAGATCTACGACGTATAATATCTCCGTCTCTTTTATTGAGAGAGAGAGAGAGATTCAATTCATAGATAGAAAAAGAAGAGAGATAAATCCGATTCCATATAGACAGACATCACTTTGTCTGTTCGATTTAAGGGAGAGAGAGAGATCGATTTTAGAGAGAGAAATAAGAGAGAAGAAAGAGGCTGGTATCGATTTTAGAGAGAGAGAGGAAAGAGAGGGATGATTTGTGAAGACAAAAGGAAAGTCTCTTTATAAGAGAAGTGAATGAAACGTGTGAGAAGCAATTATGACTACACTCCCACCGCCACTTTTAGCCAATAATAAATATAGATCTGAATTCGTAATAACAGGTGTATTACAAATAACAGGTGTCATAAAGTAGTTAATGATAAGTGGTTTAGGCAAACAGGTGTCAAGCAAAAATTCCAGCTATAAGTCACAAAGAAAAAAAGTAAGTCTCAAGATTAGAACCTAAGACCTCCGGGTCGAAAACCAACATACGCACCACCAACACACACTTTAACATTGAGAAAATCACGAAACATTAAATATAAAACATAATAAAGAAACGGCCCATCAAAAAAAATATAACAAAAGAGAAAGCAACGTGCCCACTCAAAAAAGGACACGTGGAGGGAATAGTCAAAATTCAGTGTACACCTAAACATCAAGAATTGATATATAAGGTAATACTTGGGTCAAGTGGATACATATATTTGAATTTCGGTTGTTTTCTTGGGCTTTTACAAGTTGGACCAGTCATAACATAAAACATTCTCACATAATTGTAAGAGTTCAAATCTTTAATACTAATAAAGCACTAAAAATTTGCCAAATGTCTCATTTCTAAATAGTCCACATCATCATTGCCACATGTCAAAATCACATTCAATTATCAATTTTAGAAATTATCAATCTAAAGCTAATTCCAATTATATCCAAACTAAAATTTCATTTTATAAAAAAATGGCGAAGTTAATGTGCATTTGAAAAATTAGTAAATAATTTGAATATTTTTAAGGAAACTAATTGATAATTTGTCTAACATAATAAATTTCCTTAATTAAATCACCAGTTAATATTTTGTAATAAATTATGCATTTATAATTTCAAATCTATTTAATTGTTTTTATTTTGTATTTTATCTAATATTATGAAGGTAAATTCAGCTCGTGTAATACACGGGTTACTAACCTAGTAATATAATTAGGGGTTAATAAAATAACTAAAATACGCTAAAAATCATAGTTTAAAAACTTTGGGGGCGTTTGTAAGGGATATTTATATATTTTTCTTTTGTGAATTAATTAATTATACACTTAGTGATATTTTTATTCCTAAAACATAAATGTTACATATTTATTAATCACATTTAAATTAAGTTATTGAATAACTTTTACCTTGATTATTTTCAACAAGGGATTTTAACATATGTTTCATTTCTAAAAACTATGAGCGTAAACGAGCCAAGACGGCTGATGAGCTACTTGGGATCGTATCGGTAAAAAACTCAAACAAGTTGAGACTAAATCAGCTTGAGCCCAAGCTCGGCTTTGGAATATGATATGTTTCATAAATACGATCGAGCATGCTTGGCTCGTTTACACCTGTAAGTTAAAAAAAGGGGGTACCGTGGTCAATTTTAGGCGATTTTGAAGCCTCTTGTTATAGATGCTCTATTTTAACGGAGGGTGTCATCCTGCTCCTTTCCATCGAGCTCCTTACACCGAAAGCATGGAGCGGCGTTATCGCTCGGCTTAACCCCTCCCTCGTCACTCAACTTCATTGTCACTCATAATTTAACGACTTCATACGTTGCATGCTTTAATCCTCCCCGAGTCCAAGACTCTAGCATGAGCAGTGTTTCGCATAAAACTTTTTAGCCCTAAAATTATTGGTTTGAGGCTTGTCCCATATGGTTTGTATGATTAACCCATACGGTTTGTATTAGAGGTGCACAACAACATTTTTTTTCCTAACCGGTTTCTGTTATGAACCGATTTCGGGTAGGACTGTTGACTAGTAAAAAACGGTTAGGGTGGTAACTGGTTTGAGTGGATAAAACATGTAATTAATTAGCAACTGCGGGTTTCGGTTAGAGACCGTTTAACCGACTTTTTACCCTTTTATTGCAACCGCCAACCGGTTAGGGAATAACAGGTTTGTGAACATGAGGGGTGAAACCGATATATAACTGATTTCCAATTAATCGATTTGTCTAGAAATCGTAACCAGTTTCCAATCTAACCGGTTTATCCAGAAACCGATTCCGTTTTTTTCTAACCGGTTTATCCAGAAACCGATTCCGTTTTTTTCTAACAAGTCGGGCAACCGGTTTCTTTTCACCTCTAATTTGTATGATAACTCATTATTATTTTTTTGAACTACTAAATGTTACACTTTCTCCCATTTGACTAGACATTTTATCACTTGCAAATGACTTTCACTCAAAATACTAGTCTTGAGTTCTACTGTTCGGTTAATAACCGTATTTGCATAAAAAATGACAATGTGGTATGAACCCAATGAATCAACGATATATGCTTGTGCTGGTGTTATATGCATTTCATTCAATTAAGTTCAGAAGTGATCACATAGGAAAAAGTAATAGGACTTCATCCATAGTATGATGCTACATTTTTACATACATAGATATACTCATATGGCATGTATGACAAAAAGAGGCATTAAGAAATTATGCAATTATGCTATGATTTTCATGACAAGAAACATGGGATGGTTTTGTTGCAGATATGTTGTTATTTGCCAAGGTGGTCCTAGTAATTATCTTTTCTTAACCTTGTTCATTGATGAAAAGTTTGATACACAACTGTGATTAGTTTACACTACTTTAATTTACGGTTAGAAAGAATTTAGGGTATCTAGGTTAACATGGGTTCCAATCACATAAAGCCTAGCCGAGCTATTATTTACATTCTATCTCTTCCTGGTTTTATCTGAAACTGATATCTTCTTGTGCGCTCAACTTTTAATGTACTATGGAGTTTGACCTCAGATTGAAATGATTTATTAATGATGAGACTAAAGATGTTGACGAAATCTGGGCATGGAAATCCTATACAGGTTTCAAAGTGTTGAAGACACTTTGTTATTGAACAATTTCAATGCATTTATGTACATGAACTGCGTGATTTAGTTGATATATTGCATTTTTAAACATAAAGCTTTGTGTCCTGCCAAGAAAGATATACCCTTCACATTTGAACTTAGTAAAATTATTATATTTGGCTGTAACAAAACATTGACATAAGCAATGACACTTAAGAACTTCTTTG
This sequence comes from Deinandra increscens subsp. villosa, assembly GCA_039602395.1. Lineage (NCBI taxonomy): Eukaryota > Viridiplantae > Streptophyta > Magnoliopsida > Asterales > Asteraceae > Deinandra > Deinandra increscens. The sequence continues at coordinate 21,174 of JBCNJP010000601.1, forward strand.
CATAGAAAATACAGTTTATCAAGGGATGAATGTATAGCATTGGTGGTTACAAGTCATGGAATACTAGAAATTAGGGAACATGAACAAAAAAAGCATTAGTAAGAAATATAATGGATATTCTTAAAATAGATTTAATTATTTACTTTATCTTGAATAGTAATAAGAGTGTTTGCTAGATGACAGGAAATTCAGAAGAACATGGTATTATTTAGTATCACCATCACATCTTCACTTGCTAGCACACATAAACTAGGCTCTAAGGCACCCAGAAGTTCCTAAAACATTGATCTTTGTAGATAATGTATTAGTAGGAGAGACTTAAGCTGCATATGTGGGTAGCATTGATGGTTCCAAGTCATGGAATACTAGAAATTACTCAATTATGGAACCCAAAGTAAAATGCATTAATAAGAAATATAACATATATTCTGATAGAAACAGGAAAATCGAATGAAAAGTAGTCGAACGCTTCGATTGATAAACACCCACTTCGAGAAGGGATTGGTCTCCAAATACAAGAACAAATACTCTAAATTCAATTTAACAAGACAAGTAAAATAAGGCCAGTTACTACTACTTAAACTAAATTAAGAAACTGTCCTAAGCATGGGGCAGTTACCCCCTTAATTCAGGCTCCACTCCTTAGCCA
>JBCNJP010000602.1:0-21553 GCA_039602395.1 Deinandra increscens subsp. villosa
AATTCAGCAATTCGCTAACTAGTTTCGTTGTATGCACGGGCAGTACTTTCGCTAGGAAATACCCGATGACACAAAGTTTCGCTAGTTAGATTCGCTGGAAACTGGTTTGAACTTTCGTTCAAAAAAAAAAATCAATGCTTGTTTCGCCAGTAGTTTCGTCCAAATCAAATATATGAAATTTCACAGCGACACTATAGTTTCGTTGTATAGTATCGCTGGAAGAACATTAGTTTCGCCCAGAACAGAAAACCCTCTTTTTGAAGAAGAAATGATCAAAAACCAATCCAAATCACTATGGAGTAATGATCAGTTGATTGCATAGGCTTCAGGACATCAAAACATACAATATTCAACCAATTTTCAATCCAAAACAATCAGATTATAGATCCAAATAGATTTTCAAAAGTTTTACCAAAAACACTCAAAAAACACCAAAAATCAGGAGCACAAAGGCTCTGATACCATATTGTTGGTCCTCACTGATCTTAATCAGTGCTAATGAAGGTGTTTTGAGAAGAAAACCAATCAAATATCAATAAAGGATGATTTCCAATAGCTAAAATGGGTTTTTGAGTATTGAACAATCACAACTACAACCAAATGGATGATAAGAGATGAACAATAGCTACAAAGGTTGAATAGAATGCTCCTAGCCGTCACCAAACTTACCAAAATACAGAAATCTTGTATTAGGGTTGATAAAGTTGCAAAAGTTACAAAAGAGTGCACAAAGGCGACTATTTATACAGAACAGTAGACAGTTTCGCTGGCAGTTTCGCTGGACAAGCGAAACTGTCACTGAGACCAGACTAAACTAGTTACCGAGCGAAACAACAGTTTCGCTCGGTAGTTTCGCTAGCTACCAAAAGGACAAAATTACAATTGAAACTAATCTAAACAAGCAAACTTAACAAAACTATGAATTCCTCCCTACATTGATCTTCAAGAACAACAATTACAAGGGTGTAACAATTTGTTATACGTTGATTGTATGTGAGTGTTCTTACATTACATTGTATGTAATCAGTAGACTATGTTACATACGTGTAACAAAGTTGTCAATTTTACTGAGTCATGGATGTAATAAAGTAGGTGTAATATACATAATATATTACACATGTGTAAAAGATATATTACACAATTGTAACAAAATTTGTATACATTGAGTAGTTTACTATATTACATCTTTCGTTTCTTGTAAAGATGTTACATAGGGGTAACAAATTGGTACATGTTTCATGTTTCTCTTATGAGTTACATGAAGTTATTTGTTACAACTATGTAACAATTGTTACACTAGTAAAAATAGGTTTCATGTTTCATGTTACATAGGTGTAACAAACTGATACATGTTTCATTTGCTTATCAACGAATTTGTTTTTCATTTGTAAAAATAGGGTTTTTTTTACTAAATTTTGACCTGAAAATTTAAAATTAAATGAAAGAGATAGAGAGAGAATTTAGGAAATAGGAGATGGGAGAAATAAAATTGAGTTAAACATTTATTAATAAAATTTTGGTATGTCTATTATGTCCTTCATTAAATGACAACATTTTACAATTTTGCCCTCATTTAATCTCAACCATTAATTTTTAAATCAATGGTTAAAATATGGTTTTCCAGGTTTTTTTAAAATGTGGGGTTTTTCCATGGATCCCTACCCTATATATATATATATATATATATATATATATATATATATATATAGGGAGAGGATCATTTGAGAACCAATTTGATTTGAGAACTAAAAAGAACTAATTTGAGCCACAAGTTTATTTACATGTATCTCCCCTCCCATGAATTATAGTGGTCCCCCCTGAAATTTGTGGTTGAGATTTAGTTCTCAAAAGTTTTCAAAATAAAAAGTTCTCATTTGAACCTAACCCTATATATATATATATATATATATATATATATATATATAGGGAGAGGATCATTTGAGAACCAATTGGGTTTGAGAACTTTTGAGAACCATTCTGAGCCACAAGTTGTATATAAGGAAATCCCCCCCCCCCCATGAATTTGAATGCTTCCCCCCTGAAAATTAGTGGCTCAGAATGGTTCTCAAAAGTTCTCAAAGAAAAAAGTTCTCATTTGAACCTAACCCTATATATATATATATATATATATATATATATATATATATAAAAAATTTTGGTATGTCTATTATGTCCTTCATTAAATGACAACATTTTACAATTTTGCCCTCATTTAATCTCAACCATTAAATGACAACATTTTAAAATTTTGGTATATATATATATATATATATATATTATATATATATATATATATATATATATATATATATAGGGGAAGGATCCTGCGAAAACCCTTTATATTGCGAAAACGTGAAAATCACTTTAAAACCTACATAACTTCTTTATACGTTAATGTTTATTCATGAAATTTGCGCCGAATGTCTTAGAATTACGTTATCTATAACTCTGGAAAACAATATTTATAAAAAAAAAACGTTTTTTTTTTCCGTTTTTGGTACACATGTGTACCATCATCACTACTACTACACAAAAACGAATTATAAAGTATAAAAACACTCCTTATGTTAAAAATATATTAAAAACATACTAAAAACAATAAAACATCTATGTTACGAATGATAATTAAACATAGTACACATGTGTAGCAATACTTAAAAGATCATAAAATGTTATTTTTTTCTTTAGATATAAAGATAATAAAACTATAATAATTAGGGTGCAATTTCCTTTTAAAACTATTAGTAACTCATATTAAATTTTGAGTTTTTTATTGTGGTACACATGTGTACTAAAAACGGAAAAAAAATAAAAAAAAGTAAAAAGACGTTTTTTTTTTGTTTTTGGTTTTTATAGAATTAAAGATAACGTAATTCTAAGACTTTTGGCGCAAATTTCATGAAAAAACATTAACGTATGAAAAAATTATAAAGGTTTTAAAGTGGTTTTCACGTTTTCACAAAATAAATGGGTTTTCACACGATCCTAATCCTATATATATATATATATATAGGGTAAGGATCATGTGAAAACAACTTTTATTGCGAAAACACGAAAACAAATATTAAAACCTCTATAACTTTTTCATACGTTAATATTTTTATAAAAATTTTGCACCAAAATCCTTAAAATTATGTTATCTTTAGTTATGGGAAAAAATTTAAAAAATAATCAAATTTTTTTAAAAATTATTATTGCACAGGTGCAATAATTTTTATTATTATTATTATTGCACATATGCAATAATATTAAAACCTTTATAACTTTTTTCATATGTTAAAATTTTTTATAAAAAATTGCACCATAAATCTTATAATTCTGTTATCTTTAATTCTGGAGAAAATTAAAAAAAAATTCAACGTTTTTTTTATTTTTTATTATTGCACATGTGCAATAAAAATTTATTATTGCACATGTGCAATAATATTAAAACCTCTATAACTTTTTCATACGTTAATATTTTTGATAAAAAATTGTACCATAGATTTTATAATTCTGTTATCTTTAATTCTGGAAAAAATAAAAAAAAATTAACGTTTTTTTGTTAATATTGCACATGTGTAATATAATTAATACGTATTATTGCACATGTGCAATAATAAAAAAAAATCACGAAATTTTATATTTTTAATTTTTTTCCCAGAATTAAAGGTGACATAATTTTAAGACTTTTGGTGCAAATTTTTTTAAAAAATATTATCTTATGAGGAAGTTATAGAGGTTTTAATATTTGTTTTCTTGTTTTCGCAATAACATCTTGTTTTTATTTGATCCTTCCCCTATATATATATATATATATATATATATATATATATATGATTAGGATCAAATAAGAACCTTTTTATTATTGTGAGAACCGCGAGAACAATTCATAGCCACTCATTTGAAATATAACCCATCTTATTTATTTTAATTTAAAAAGGCAATAAAGTCTTTAACCTTTATGACTAAAAGACAAAACTCTATTAAAATATTATTAACTATAAAAATATTTTGATTAGTCAAGATTAATTATTTTAAATATTTTTTGAAAAACTTTCTTTAATGTTTTTATTACGTTTTTTAATATTTTTAAAAATTAAATTTTAATATTTTATAATTTTTTTAAACGTTTTTATTTTAATTTTTTAAAATTATTTAAAATTTTATTAAATTTTAATTTTTTACGTTTTGTAATAACTTTTTTTACCTTTTTAACTTATTTTTTTTACTTTTTAAATTATTTTTTTTAAAAACTTTTCACAAGTTTTTTTAATTTAATTTTTATGTTTTTAATATAATATTTTTTACTTTTCTTTACTTATTTTTTTACGTTTTTAATAACGCTTTTTACTTTTATTTAACATTTTTATAAATTTTTTATTAATGTTTTTTTACTATTTTAATTTATTTTTTAAATAGTTTTTTTAATTTATTTTTTATATTCTTTAAAAATATTTTTTTTTACTTTTTTTTTACTTCTGTAAGTTTTTTTAAATGTTTATTGTAAAAAATATATATTAAATGCCTACACGTATGCAATATAGACATTAACAACCATGCAACATATGCCTACAAGCATTCATCGATATGTAAAATATATGGAACAAGATTCATTTATGTTTTAACCATCTCTGATTGTTCGATGAGATTGAACTTTTCTTTTGCTTATTTTATACACCTTTTAATTTGCTATTCTTGGATTTCCTCATTACCAATTTTTTTTTCCATATTTTTCTTACTGACTCCTATGTGTAAGTACATTTTCACCAATTTAACAACTTCGACCTTTTTATTAGTGTAAAAACATATTTACATGTTTGTTACACCACGTTTCAAGTTTGTAAGAACTAACTGCATTGGTGTAGCAAGAACCTGATACAAGTATGTAACATTGTGTGCACATGCAACACGGTAATATTTTACTACTTGTTAGCAGGTTTCTATAATGAATAGGTAAAGACATGTAACAAGATGCAACCATGTAAGAAATGCCTACGAGCATGCAATATATTAACAATCATGTAACATATACCTACGAGCATGCAGTGATATGTGTAACATATATGGAACAAGATTCAATACTACTACTTAACCATACCTGATTATTCATGAGATTGAACTTTTCTTTTACTTCTTTTATACACAATTTTATTCGGTTTTCTTGGATTTCCTCATTACCGATCCCTTTTTCATATTTTTCTTACTGACTCTTACGTGTAAGTACGCTTGCACCAATTTAACAACAACCTACACTCTTTTATTAGTCTAAAAACATGTTTACATGTTTGTAAACATGTTTGTTACACCCTACTTCAAATATGTAAGAACTCGCTGCATTGATGTAGCAAGAACATGATACAAGTGTGTAACATTATGTGCATTGATGTAGCAAGAACTTGATACACCCTTTTATTAGTTTAAAAACATATATGTAACTGTTCGTTGCATACATGTAACAAGATGCATTAAAAATGATAATTTTGAGATCTTGTTGTTGATAATTTTGAGATCCTTTGATGTTGTTTTTCGTGCTTGCAAAAAAATTAATAATTTTGAGATCTTGGTATTGTTTTGGTGCTAGTATTATCATGGTTTTAGTTTTCGACGGATAGTAACCTTTTACTACGAGTTTGTAGGACTTAGTTACTAAAATGTAGCGTATATGGAAAACATGGAAAACCTATTTCAAACACCAGATCATCTTTTTTATTTTTATTTTTTCTTTTATTTAAAGGGTAATATAGTAACTTGCCATATTATATATTAGTAAACAAATTTTTTATTTCATTTAACTGATTTAGCTAATTTCATGGGATTTACTATGTTATTATCTTCTCCTCCATAAACCCTAATCATACGTGAGGTTCGCAAAATCAAATATTAGGAGAAATCAAATTCTCCACTTGCTCCTTTACGACTGAACTAAAAGCAGAATCGCAAGTCCAAAATTGGGTGATAAACCCAAATCAATTAAAGCTCCAAAACGGCATCGTCGATTGCCGCATGCTCGCAACAAAGCATCGACATCTTGGTGTCGCTGCTCCATCTTCCGGGCTCCACCATGTGACCGCCATAGGACGACCACCACCGCGACTGCCACATCGCACCACCATCTCTTCGTCGTCATCTTCCGGTTGCAAATGAATCGCCAAGTCGCCGACTAGCCCTCGCGCCTAGCCGCCATTGCCGGTTCATTACACAAATGTAACACAAATGTAATATATAATATATTACATTGATGTAACACCTTGTTTTGTTAGTTTTGTAAACTTTATTTGTGGTTTTATTGTTTCTAGATCTTATTACACGTATGTAACACTTTTATTTCATATGTTTTTAATTGATGTTACACGAATGTAACACGAATGTAATATATGTAATATATTACACATATGTAAAAGATATATTACACGATTGTAACTAAATTTGTATACGTTGATTAGTTTACTTTACTACATCTTCACATAGGTGTAACAAATTGGTATCTGTTTCATGTTGTTCTTATCAGTTTACTATATTACATCTTTATATTTTAGAAAAATTACATGAAGTTATTGTTACAACTATGTAACAATCGTTACTATGGTGATAAAATGGTGATCAACGATTTTTTTTCTTTTGTAAATTTGGTTTGATTTTTTTTAAATATGGCCTGGAAATTTTAAATTAAAAGATATATATATATATATATATATATATATATATATATATATATATATATGGGATGGATATAATGAAAACCACTTTGAGTTGGAAAAACCGTGGAAACTACCACAAAACGATTTTTTTTTCTTTAAAATTTTTGTAGTGATTATATGCATTAATACAAGCTCTATGGTGAAAAAAAATTAAAAAAACGCCTAGTAGTTTTTTTAAAAAAAAAATTACGAAATCTGACGTTACGTAATGTTACATATGTAACATTTGCCTGTTATATATGTAAAATACCTTGTTACATATGTAACAAAATCTGTAAATAATTTAAAAAAAAATTCTCTAGGCGCTTTTTTATTTTTTTTTTCACCAAAACCATAAAAAATGAATGTAGAATCTATAAAAAAATACATCTAAGAAAGATAACAAATTTTGAACGTCTTTTTTGGCCGGTTAACTTCTTTTTGCAAAAAAATCAGTTCTTAAATATTTTTTTTAAAAAAATGTAGTCGGCGTTTTTTTTAATTATTTTTTCATAAAGGGTGTTTTTTTAAGTTAGAGAGTCACCATAAAAAAAATCGGAACAAAAAATGAATTTTTTAGTTTAGTTTTCACGGTTTTTCCAACTCGGAGAGGTTTTCATTTTATCCTTCTCCTATATATATATATATATATATATATATATATATATATATATATATATATATATATTAAGAAAGAGGAGATTGGAGAGAGAAAATTGATTAAATATTTATTAATAAAAAGTATGATTTGTCTATTATGTCTTTCATTAAACCAATACATTTTACAATCTTGCCGTCCTTTAATCTGAACCATCAATTTTAAATCAATGGTTTGAAAGTGGTTTTCCAGGTTTAAAAAAAATGAGGGGTTTTTTCAAGGAACCCTATCCTATATATATATATATATATATATATATATATATATATATAGAGAGAGAGAGAGAGAGAGAGAGAGAGAGAGAGTTAGGATCCTGCGAAAACACATCTTTTTGTGAAAACTGCGAAAACACATATTTAAACTCACGTAAATTTTTCATACGTTAATAATTTTTTATAAAATTTGCGCCAAAAGTCTTAGAATTACGTTATCTTTAAATCTGGAGCAAAGTATTAAAAAAAACTGAACGGTTTTTTTTTCGCTGTGATGCACATGTGCATCATATAATTAAAAAAAGTTATAAAATGTTATTTTTTTTCTTTAAATCTAAAGATAACACAACTATAAGATTTAGGGTGCAATTTCTTTTTAAACCTATTAATGTATATCACATGTATGAGCGTTCTTTTTGGTATGATGCACATGTGCATCATTCAACAAAAACGCAAAAAATGATGAAAATATATGACATATGGTGCGACTAAGAAAAATAAAATATTAACTCATACTAAAAGTATAAGTTTTGTTTCCGATGCACATGTGCACCACACAAAAAAAATTAAAAAAAATTAAAAAAGTGTTAAGTTTTTTAAAACTTTTATAGGATTAAAGATAATATAATTTTAAGACTTTTGGTGCAAATTTTTTAAAAAAATATTAACGTATGAAAAAGTTATGTAGGTTTTAAGATTTGTTTACGCAGTTCTCACAAAAAATGGTGTTTTCGCAGGATCCTTCCCCTATATATATATATATATATATATATATATATAACGCTCATACATGTGATATACATTAATAGTTTAAAAAGAAATTGCACCCTAAATCTTATAGTTGTGTTATCTTTAGATTTAAAGAAAAAAATAGCATTTTATAACTTTTTTTAATTATATGATGCACATGTGCATCACATGGGAAAAAAAACGTTCAGTTTTTTTTAATATTTTGCTCCAGATTTAAAGATAACGTAATTCTAAGACTTTTGGCGCAAATTTTATGAAAATTTGTTAACGTATGAAAAAGTTACGTGAGTTTTAATATGTGTTTTCACAGTTTTCACAAAAAGATGTGTTTTCGCAGGATCCTAACCCTATATATATATATATAGGGTTAGGTTCAAATGAGAACCAATTGCTTTTGAGAACTTTTGAGAACCAATCTGGGCCACTAATTTTCATGGGGGGACCACTCAAATTCATGGGGGGGATTTCCCTATAGATAACTAGTGGCTCAGAATGGTTCTCAAAAGTTCTCAAAACCAATTGGTTCTCAAATGATCCTCTCCCTATATATATATATATATATATATATATATATATATATATATATAGTGTAAGGATCAATGGAAAACCCCACCTTTCTGGAAAACCCCACCTTTCTGGAAAACCTGGAAAACTAATCTTACACCATTGATTAGTTAATCTATGGTTGAAAATAAATGTGTCATTTTTCAAAATAATTTGAAATCTATTTAATGCACCAAGGGCATAATAGACACACCATATTTTTATTAATAAATGTTTAAATCAATTTTGTCTTTCTCATCTCCTATTTCCTAAACTCCCTCTCTCTCTCCTTTAATTTCAAATTTTCAGGCCAACTTTTAGAAGAAAAAAACACAAACCTAATATACAAAAGAAAAAAAGATCGTTGAGCATCAATTCATCACCAGTGTAACGATTGTTACATCGTTGTAACAATAATTTTAGTTTTTTTTTCAAGAAAATAAATGATGGTTACATAGGTGTAACCATTTAGAAAAGTTTGTACATTGTATTCGTGGTTCTTTTGTTTCTAGATCTGATTATATGTATGTAATATTTTTATTTCACATATTTTTAATTGATGTTACACGAATGTAACACCATGTATTTTCTTTCTAGAACGTTAATGAAATTGTTTAATGTGATTACGCATATGATAGTTGTTACATAAATGTAAGTAGTTATTACACGTATGTAACACTTTTATTTCATATGTTCTTAATTGATGTTATACGAATATAACACCATGTATTTTCTTTCTAGAACGTTATAAAATTGTTTCACGTGATTACGCATATGATAGTTATTACATAAATTAAGTAGTAATCTCCTATCAACTTCTTTTTTCTAGGTAACTTTTTTAATGGTTTCACATATATAACCATCGTTTATTTTGTTGAAAAAAGTATCTAAAATTATTGTTACAACGATGTAACAATCGTTGTGCTGGTGATGAACTGCTGATCAACGATTTTTTTATTTTGTAAATTAGGTTTGTTTTTGTTTTTTTTATTTGGGCTGGAAATTTGAAATTAAAGTATTGAGAAAAGGGATATTTTAGGAAAAAGTAGTTAGGAGAGAAAAAAAATTGGTTTAGTCATTTATTAAAAGTACTTTACAAAAATAGATTATGTCAAGTTACCATACTGCCCTTTAAATAAAAGAAAAAAAAAATAATATGATTGGTTGAAAAAGGTTTTCCAGGGTTTCCACTATTTAGAGGGTTTTCCAATGATCACCTTCCTATATATATAGGAGAAATGTATTGTACAAAGGGGCAAAATCGTGCGAAGGGATCCCAGCGCTGATTGAGAACAAAAAAATGATCTAATGGATAGGGTTGATACGCGCCAAAAAAAAAGGTGCACAGTTCACTAAACTTAATAAAAAGGGTACACTTGTCTTTTAAAAAAATCAAATTAGTGTGTCAGCATATAAAAACACATAATATTCACGCAACAAATGTCAATAAAAAATAACGTACTTGTTTAATCACGCGTATATGTAAGATCACGCAAAAATTTAATCACGCAAGTGTAATAAACACACAACTATTTAATCACGCAAAACTTTAAAAGCAGATTTATTTTTTCTCATAAACATCATTATCTCGCATACAGGTTAAAAAAGTAACGCAAACATGTCAACATCATAGACCAGAAAACCTACATGCATAAATTCAAAAACCATATGACAAAAGGTTTTCATATATATTGCGTGTTTCGAAAATATGCATTAATTGTTTGTTTCTGCTTTGCGTTATTTTAGTCTTTACACGTAACCACCAAAAAAACAGATAATTAATGCATAATTAAAAAATTTTTGAATAACCCTACATGAGTTATTGTAACTAGAATCTATAATTAGAATTTACTAACTGCAAAAATAATTGCAAAGGTAATATTGAAAATCACGCATCTATTAAAAAGCAAACTTTAATTCAGTTGAAACTACAAAAAAACAGATTCAAAAAGGACAAAAGAGAAGAGATGTCTAAAACATCTTCATCTCTTCCACATAATCCTTTGATCTTTCATTTTCTTCGTAGTGCTATCCATCAACCTATGAAGCATCTCGTGAATCTCCTGCTTCAACTGTAGTTGATCCATAATATACTCCGTAGTAGCACTCTATATTTCACTTGGAGGATGATCAACAAACACCTCAAGCATCTAAGTATGAGTTTTGATGTTATTGGTGGTGAGACCGACCATCATTCCGAACGAATTATACATGATGCGGCCTTTCGTTTCTTCTCTGTTGCAGAGTTCCTCTAGCACCTTTATCGCCTTAGGACATTTTGTGAAAATGTAGTTCGATGAAGATGAAGTCATTGAAGATGTATTAGGAAAAAGGAAGATGGTGAATTAGTGAAATAAACTGTCTGTCTAACTAGTAAAAATATAAAATACTTATACCAATAAGTGGAGGAAAACCGAACAGACGGAAAGAAAAAATAATAAATTAAAAACACGTATTCAGTTCCTTTATTACATATAAACTATAATTAAAAATACTCAACTACCCATATAACTTGCGTCCTTCCGTCTACTCAGAATATCAATCATAACTTCCCCCATCCCCATCTATAAATATTGCACTTGATTCGTTTCGAAAAAAATATCACATCCCTCTGCAACTGCTCAAAGAAAACACCTCATTTCCAAAAACCGTAAAAAAAACCGTACAAATGGCTTCGTCATCTTCACCACCATCTACCCACTCCGCTGAAGATTTATTCATAAAAAGGAAGTTTAAGATGGAGATAATGATCGAATATCAGAAGGAAAAACACATTGTAGACGTTCTCAACCAAACCTTCGACACTCTACGAGAACCGATCGAAGAAAGAAATGAAATAAAAAAAATCTATTCATCTTGCCGAATAGTGCCGTTTTTTATTAGGTAATTTTGCTCATGTCAGACATGACCAAAACTAACATAGATCAGATGCAAACGATTACCAACATAGTCGGAGCCCTTCAAGCGTCTTGCGATTTGAAGAAGTCTTTTCTGTCAAAATATAAGTAGTTTAGTTTTTGCTTTGTATGTTCTTTGTAATTTTAGTTTGCCTTTTGTCAAACCCTATCTTAATGGAATTTGTCGTTCTTCGTCTATTACAGTGCACAAAATAACGCATGAAAAAAATAACACAAAATAACGCATGAAAAAAATAACACAAAATAACGCAAAAGGGGTTATGTTATAACTAAGGGAAGTAATAACACAGATAAAAAAAAATCTGGAACCGAAACACGCACTTTAAAAATCACGCAAAGATTTGCCCATTTAACGCATATGTAAAAATGACGAATAAGCCCCTCCATGTAAAACTTGGAACAACACGTGTCCCGCTCTCCTCCCTTCGCACGAAAAAAGTCCTTTGTATTTGAACTTTAATATATATATATATATATATATATATATATATATATATATATATATATATAGTCAAATGTTGTTTCATAAAACTCACTAAATATTATAAAACTCATTGCTGTTGAATTTGATTTTTTATTATTTTTATTTTGGCATATTTCTATCTTTCTATCTTAATTTAGGGTTTATTTCTAATGTTTTTAGTTTTTCTTTATTTTTTATTTTCTTAATTTGAAATTATAATTTTCAGTGAGTTTTATAGAACGTCAATTTTTTAAAGTTGTGGTGATTTAAATACAATGAGTTTTAAACAAAACAATGAGTTTTAAACATAACAGTAAGTTTTAAACTTAAAAGTGTTATACATCCTATATGTGGTTGTTTTGTTTGAATTGATTCTGTCAATTAAGTATTAAATACAATCAAGCGCAATTCTATTTTGATGCAACGAAAAAGAAATAGAAAAGATACGATTACATTACTAAAAGAATTTGGGTATAAAAACTTATTAGATACTATTGACCACTGTATCTAATAAGTCTACCTACGATTAGATTTGAACCAATGATTCCCGCCGTATGAAAGCAATATTCTAACCGCTGAGTTAAGTAGGTCATTTATCTTCACAAAGAAAACCAAAAGGCACTCCTCCGGTCGATGCATTATAAATATCATATTACTTAGATCAAGGGGATCTTCTATAATTTCGTACATGAGGGGTTATTTCTTGGTTTCATCCAGTCATTAATAACTTGATTATTTTAAGATAATAGTAGATAGAAACAATGCTAGTAAGGAGTCCTATTAAAACCAAGAAATATGGGTCTGCCTGCCATCCACACCAGAATAAATAGAGTTTTTCGAAAGAACCTGCTAGTGGAGGAAGACCTCCTAGGGATAAGAGACATAGCTAAAGAGAGAGCCAAAAAAGGATCTTTCGTGTATAATCCTGCATAATCTCGAATGTTCTCAGTTCCAGTACGTAGACCAAACAAGACAATGCATGGAAAAAATCCTAGATTCATTGAGATATATACAATATGCATGTGATCAGCCGCTTCAATGGGATCTTTTATCCTGGTCGGAGGAGAAATTACCAAACGTCTAGCATTCCCTCACACTTGGCGCCAATGAGGCTTTTATTTGAGAGAAAAAAGAAGTGTATGCCTTCGCCATATGAAATATAAATATTAAGTAATAATAGCATGACACTTTGAATTCTTTTATAATTTGTAGTGAGTTTTATAATCTTCAATGAGTTTTATAGAACATCGATTTTTAAAGTTGTAGCGAGTTTTAAACACAACAGTGAGTTTTAAAACTCAGCAATGAGTTTTATAAATTTTAGTGAGTTTTATAGAACAATATAATTTTTTTAACAACAATTATATTTCAATGTCTCCAAAAACATTCTAGGTTTTCTTTTTTATTTTAAAAAACTTATCGCATGAAAAAAAACCAAACTCAAGAGCAATGAGTTTTATAATTTTTAGTGAGTTTTATAGAACCATATAGGGATCTACGGGGGTCTATATCTTTTTAAGTGGTTTACAATGAACCTCACCCTATTTTATAGGAAAAATTGCATGAAATAATCCCAACTTTTGCTCGTTCGCAAATAATAATCCTACCTTCCGAAATTGCAAGGAGCAGTCCCACCTTGTCACAATTTTGTACCTAACAGACCCTCCGTTAAAAAAATTTAACGACGTCAAAAATTGATGACGTGGAAGCTGATGTGGAACTTTTTTTTAATTTTCTTTCTTTTTAATCCCAAGTTTTCACCTTTTTGCAAATAATAATCCCATATTTAAATTCATTCTGTTTGACTTTTTAGAGTCAAACTTCATGTATTTTGACTAAAAAATTGCACCCGAATTTGAGTTTGTTTGTGTTTGTGATTGATTCCAGTAGTTATAGTTTATCAAAACGAATCTACCGTAGGTTACAAAAACAAGTTTCATTGAGTTTTGTTCATAATCGCGAATGGGGGTGGTGAACATGTTCTTGAGCACATCAATGGTGAAATCTTTAATCATTAACGGTTTTCTGCAAGTCTGGTTCCATTAGCTTCGGTTTGAACTCGTGAATTCAATGGTACAATCGGTTTTCGAATTTCGTTCATGTTTGTGTGATTCACCATTGATGAGCTCTTGAAGAACACCATTCTTTGATAATGGTGAATCACACAAGCATGAACGAAATTCGAAACTGATTTTACCATTGAATTCACGAGTTCAAACCAAAGTTAATGGAACCAGACTTGTAGAAAACCATTAAGGATTAAAGATTTCACCATTGATGAGCTCAAGAACACGCTCACCACCCCCATTTCGCGATTATGAACAAAACTCAACGAAAATTGTTTTCGTAACCTACGGTAGATCCGTTTTGATAAACTATAACTACTGGAATCAATCACAAACACAAACAAACTCCAATTCGTGTCCAAATTTTTAGTCAAAATACATGAAGTTTGACTCCAAAAAGTCAAACAAAACGAATTTGTCTAAAATTGAGCTCGGATTCGACCCAAAAAGTGCGTATAATCAAAGTTGGCATCGCACGTGTCACTCATATGATTGTTTCGCGGATTTGATGGTGGCGATGGGGTGGTGGAGTGGTGGTGAGGTGATGATGCCTGGATATTGAAAAAAAAGAAAAATTTAAAAAAAGTTCCACATCAGCTTCCACGTCATCAATTTTTGACGTCGTTAAAATATTTTAACGGAGGGTCTGTTAGGTGCAAAATTGTGACAAGGTGAGACTGCTCCTTGCAATTTCGGAAGGTGGGATTATTATTTGCGAACGAGCAAAAGTTGGGATTATTTCATGCAATTTTTCCTATTATATATATCATGGGGGGTTCTCAAATGATCCTCATATATATATATATATATATATATATATATATATATATATATATATATATATATATAATATAGGGTTAGGTTCAAATGAGAACCAATTGGTTTTGAGAACTTTTGAGAACCATTCTGGACCACTAATTTTCAGGGGGGGAACCAATCAAATTCATGGGGGGTTTGCCTTATATATAACTAGTGGTTCAGAATGATTTTCAAAAGTTCCCAAAGTCATTTGGTTCTCAAATTATCCCCTCCATATATATATATAACTAGTGGTTCAGAATGATTTTCAAAAGTTCCCAAAGTCATTTGGTTCTCAAATTATCCCCTCCATATATATATATATATATATATATATATATATATATATATATATATATATAGGATAAGGATCAATGGAAAACCTCACCTTTTTGGAAAACCCATCTTACACCATTGATTGGTTAATCTATGGTTAATAATGATTGTCTCATTTTTGGAAATAATTTGAAATCTATTTAATGCATCAAGGGCATAATAGACACACCATATTTTTAATAATAAATGTTTAAATCAATTTTCCCTCTCTCATCTCATCTTTCCTAAACTCTCTCTCTCTCTCTCTCTCCTTTAATTTCAAATATTCAGGACAAATTTTAGAAAGAAAAAAACAAACTTAATTTACAAAATAAAAAAAATCGTTGATCATCAGTTCATCACTAGCGTAACGTTGTTACATCGTTGTAACAATAATTTTAGGGTTTTTTTCAAGAAAATAAACAATGGTTACATAAGTGTAACCATTCAAAAAAGTTTGTAAATTGTATTCGTGGTTCTATTGTTTCTAGATCTGATAACACGTATGTAACATTTTATTTCACATGTTTGTTATTGATATTACACGAATGTAACACCATGTATTTTCTTTCTAGAACGTTATGAAATTGTTTCACGTGATTACGCATATGATAGTCATTATATAAATGTAAGTAGTTATTACACGTATGTAACACTTTTATTTCACATGATTTTAATTGATGTTACACGAATGTAACACCATGTATTTTCTTTTTAGAACGTTATGAAATTGTTTCACGTGATTACGCATATGATAATTATTACATAAATATAAGTATTAATCTCCTATCAACTTCTTTCTTTCTAGGTAACTTTTCTGAATGGTTACACCTATGTAACCATAGTTTATTTTCTTGAAAAAGTATCTAAAATTATTGTTACAACGATGTAACAATCGTTGTGCTTATCATGAACTACTGATCAATGATTTTCTTTTTTTTTTGTAAATTAGGTTTGTGTTTTTTTAATTTGAGCTGGAAATTTGAAAGTAAAGGAGAGAGAGAGTGAGGGAGATTTTAGGAAAGAGTAGATGAGAGAGAGAAAATTTGTTTAATCATTTATTAAAAATAGTTTACAAAAATAGATTATGTCAAGTTACCATATTGCCCTTTAAATAAAAGAAAAATTAAAAAAAAGAAATAATGTGATTGGTTGAAAAATGTTTTCCAGGTTTTCCAATATTTAGAAGGTTTTCCAATGATCCTATTTCTATATATACAAGTGGGGCAACCCGCGCTTCGCGGCGGCATCTTTACATGTTAAGTATGTCGATCTTAACCAAGAAACATGTTTATGGTGTTATGGGTAGTCTTTTTGCCATAGCCCTTTTGGTCACATGTAATGTTTGAGCACCTAACTCTCATAACACCATACATAACTCATATCCCTACGCTATAATATTATATATAAATGTAAGAAAGCAAACCAAAACATACATCCGAACTTTCATAACACAAATTACTCAGGTCGTTGCAATCAATTCTATATGAATTTACACTAACAAATCAATACAGGTATGCACATAAGCTGATTTGATAAAATACAAAAGATAAGCCATGATCATTATTATATCTATAAGCTCAAACCCATATAATAACAAAATAGCTAATCATCAGTGAGGTTTACTGAAGATTACTAATCATCAGTGAGACATTCACGCTAAATCAACCATGGTTTGAGATTGTAAGAAATTTAAAAGAACAATTTTTACTCATGATAACATATTTCACCCACTATTCACTTTTAAAACTTGACTAATTGGAAAGCTTAGAATTGGATTAGTTGCTTGATGTGTGGTTCCCTCCCTCTATGGAATAAGAAAAAAATTGCCAATTGAGAATGATCAATCTTTCTTACTCTTAGAAAGATAAAGAATTGCCTATTGAGAATGGTCAATCTTTATTACTCGTCAATCAAGAGGTTCCAGCTGAAATTCATATAAATATTTGGCAGCTATAATACCATCTCGCTCCCTTCTTAGAAAAAAAAAGGGCAAGTAAATACAATTAAATTAACATTGAGTAGATGTAACTAACCTCATGTGTAGCAAAACATGTCATGGACTCGAATGTCGAATCCTTTTCAGTAAGTCCTCTCTGTCCTACGATCTGCACATAGGTGATTTCACAGCCCCACCGGAAGCATTTTGAAACTCCTTATTCATACTTCCTTATGAACAAACGGTACCAATAATTACCCTAGATATGAAATTAGAAGAAGAGTGGCTTAAAATGAAATCAATACCTTCAATAGAGACGTAGCCATTCAAAAGTAAGAACTCAAGAAATGAGGATGAAAATTTGAATCAAAGGGGGTAGAAGCAATAGATGCGTCATTCACCCCTTGAACAACAAAAACAAAGAAACTTACAAATCCAATAGAGAAATCATCACCCGTAACTCATTCTATTTGAACATTGATTTTCATATTGTAAACTTAAATAAACTACAAATCAACATTTCTCATCAGCTCGTCAACTGACCTACTCAAAGGAACCATCTCTCAATCCCAATTACGAAGATCTACAATCCAATTCCACCGGTTAGAACGTGATAAACATGATTTACAAACTTCAATTAAAGATCAATACAAAACGAAGTTGAAATCTCATTTAAATTAACACAGGGGAATGCAGACCGATGATCTTGTTCTCAAAATTATGGGTTTATAAGTCAAGAAATTATGGAAAATTTTGTACCTGCCTTTTGGGTGGTGCTGAAATCCCCACTGATGTAAGGTTCTTTTGGGTTCAAATAAAAAAACACATGAATCAAACGATCAATTAACATCAACATTTGTCATGAAATAGAATAGTTTTACCTGAGATGTTAAAAATCAATCTCTGATTCACGATTCAACAATCTGTTAATTTGATCATAAAACCCAAAAAAAAACAATATCAATAATAAACCTTTGCAACTGATAAATTTTTAAATCTACACTGATCGATATCAGATTGAGCTGATCAATATCAGATTGAAAAAGAGTTGAATATCCCACCTGCAAATCAATTGCAAAATTATTTAAACTTCAGAAACTCCTAACCGAAAAAACTGAGCCATCGATGATATCGAACCATTCTCATCCATTTTTTCACAAACATTCACAGCATAGGCACTTACAATTTAATAACATGCATCATCTGATCTCTCAAACTGAATATCCCACCTGCAAACAAATATATTTTAAGTGAACCATCAGATTTTATATAATACAAATTTTGACTTTCAAAAATTAGAACCTAATCTCCTCCTTCAAGATCGATATTAGAATTTTAAATGCATGTCTATCGTTTTCAACAAACTAACTGAGAAATCGGGACCTCCATAGCGATCGATCAACCCTTAAAACCCATCTCGCATTCAATTGAGCCACGAAGTTACCCCTAATTTTCATCCTTCTGGCTACGACTTGTTCTTCCCCTGATCTAATTCGAAAACTGATGGTTCACTTAGAAGGAGATTAGGTTCTAATTTTGACTATGAAAGCACCACCATTATTCAACAAATTAAATCATGGAAGTATAAATCAGAAATTCAATTTAAAGATGAACCCTAACATGCTGAAAAGAAGCAAAAAGAGGAAGACGAAGGACTCTAGACTTGAATCAAAGGCGATGGAGACCATTAACACATCAACAACTAAAATCAACAGCGGTAAATCACCGTAGAAACGACGATTCACCGGATCTCTGGATGTGGCTCTGCAAATCGATTAAGTTTCAGTAACAGAAGAGCAAAAAACGAAGCGAAATATGACTAACCTAATTCATGGATGCGAAGATCTTTAAGATCAGTAACAGGACCAGATCTGAAACAAAACCACAAACCATCGAATCCATCGAATCCAACACACCACCGCCGCTTCTACGCCATAGGCGGCGCCTTCCGTCACCGCCATTTTCAGAGCTCCGCTGAGAGAGAACATCAGATCGGAGAGGAAGAATGGTGATGGAGCAGAGAAGAAATTTAGGGATTTAGATTTGTTGCGTATGAAGGAGGAGATAGCAGGCTAAAGTGTAGTACTGGTTTTGACCCGTGGAAAAAGCAGATGGCATTTGTGCTTCAAGAGCTTGTACAAAAACCACACACAGCCCACAAGTGTTGCTAAAACAGTGTTGTGTGCATTGTTGGGTTGTAAATAATGCTTTAAAGGTTGTACAATAAAGTTGTAAAATGTATATAAGGTATAATATATATATATATATATATATATATATATATATATATATATATATATATAGGGGAAGGTTAAAATGGAAACCTTCTTGAGTTTAGGAAACCGTGGAACCTCTTCAAAAACGTAGTAAAAAATTGTTTTTTCCTCTCTAGGTGGTTCTTTAAGTTATAGACTACTTTTAAATGAACAAAAAATTAAAAAAAATGCCTAGTAGATTTTTTTTTTAAAATATCAAAAAAATAAATGTTACATATGATACTTTCGTGTGTATCTGTAAAAAAACAGAAAAGTAACATATGTTACGTTTTTTTTTTGAAAAAAATCTACAAGGCTTTTTTTTATTTTTTCCATTTAAGGGTAGCCTATAACTTAAAGAAACACCATAAAAAATTGAGAAAAAAAAACATTTTTATTTCCTAGTTTTTGAAGAATTTCCACGGTTTCCTCAATTCAAGCGGGTTTCCATTTTACCCTTTCAATATATATATATATATATATATATATATATATATATATATATATATAATAAACAAAAAGTTCTAACATACTTTAATTAGTAAAAAATAACACATGTCATCACCATAAAATTTTTAATTAAGTCAAAATTTTAATATATAATTATCTAAATACTAAATTTCCATATTAGGCCTCATTTATTTAAACTTTTAATAAGTAATTATCCAATAAGTAATTATTAAAATATAAATTTTTTATATTAAGGTTAGTAATTATTCAAATACTAAATTACATATTTTGTCCTTTAACTTTGTCTGTTTTTCAATTTTTGTCCTTTATCTTTTTTTGTTACATTCCCTATCCTTTAACTTTTTTTTTCATTCACCTTTTGTCCTTTTTAACAGATTCTGTTAAAATCCACCGTTAAATCAAGGGTATTTTTGTCTTTTTACTTTTTGAGGTACTTCTTGTAATTAAATAAAGAGGGAGGGGGTGTTTTGTAAATAAAATATATTTTCTCTCCTTTTATCACCCCCACCCATACCCGATTGACCAGCAACTCCGGCAGTATCTCAGACGTTCCAACCGGCAGACGGCGGCTCCATCCGATCCACCAGCAACCTCCAACCACCATACACCACCATACACCGGCGGAAAAGACCCACGTCAATCAATTTTATGAGACATTCCATCGATTTTATGAGGCATACCAACTGGCAGCGGCGACGGCTCCGTCTCTTCCCTCTGTTCAATCGATTCCGGCGAACCCCTACAGCACCGGTGACTTCGTCACCACAACCAGCTGCCACTTCACCTGCACACTGGCCCATGCCAACGCCCCCGTCAACCCCACCGCCACCACATAATCCCGATCTGAACCGTCTAGGGTTTTTTCTCGGTGACGCCGGCCAAATTTCCGTCAACAACTATGGACTCATTTCATCCTCTCATAAAGAGAATCAAGGTACCTCAACCATCTCTCCGGAAACTTGCGATTATCTTCAGATTCGAGAAGCTCCGATCATTTATTCTTCCCACCGGACCCGAATCCGGCCCAGCAATTCACGTCGCTGCTCAATCGTTGGAGGCTCATCCTTTCGTCAAGGGGATGAGCTGGGAAGCTTCTCGGAGTTGTGACGGCGGGGTTGGATTCCACCGCGGTAGACGGTGGCGGTGGAAACAGGGGATGTGTGGTGGTTCGTGGGGTTACAGGTTATTCAAGTGGGTGCGTGGGGTTTGACGGTGAACCAGAGATCTGTGGGTTTGAAGTGGGTATAGGTGGGGGTGATAAAAGGAGAGAAAAGAGATTTTATTTACAAAACACCCCCTCTCTCTTTATTTAATTACAAGAAATACCTCAAAAAATAAAAAGACAAAAATACCCTTAACTTAACGGTGGATTTTAATGGAATCTGTTAAAAAGGACAAAAGGTGAACGAAAAAAAAAGTTAAAGGATAGGAAATGTAACAAAAAAAGATAAAGGACAAAAATTGAAAAACAGACAAAGTTAAAGGACAAAATATGTAATTTTGTCT
>JBCNJP010000603.1:0-20894 GCA_039602395.1 Deinandra increscens subsp. villosa
GATGGCCCAATAAGGTGTGTTTAGTAGGGCAATGAGGGTCGGTTGGGACCAATAAGTCCTAGTAAGGTGTGTCTTATATAACCAATAAGTTGTGTTTAGGACCAATGATGGCCCAATAATGTGTGTTTAAGGGCAATGAGGGTTAGTTGGGACCAATGAGTCCCAACAAAGTGTGTATATAACCAATAAGTTGTGTTTACGACCAATTATGGCCCAATAAGGTGTGTTATAGTTGGGACCAATGAGTCCCACTAATGTGTGTATATAACCAATACGTTGTGTTTAGGACCAATGATGGCACAATAAAGTGGGTTTAGGGACAATGAGGGTTAGTTGGCACCAATGAGTCCTAATAAGGTGTTTATATAACCAATAAGTTGTGTTTACGACCAATTATGGCCCAATATGGTGTGTTTAGTTGGGACTAATGAGTCCCACTAAGGTGTGTATATAACCAATATGTTATGTTTAGGACCAATGATGGCGCAATAAGGTGTGTTTAGTAGGGTAATGATGGTCGGTTAGGACCAATAAGTCCTAGTAAGGTGTGTATATAACCAATAAGTTGTGTTTAGGACCAATGATGGCCCAATAATGTGTGTTTAGTTGGGACTAATGAGTCCCACTAAGGTGTGTATATAACCAATAAGTTGTGTTTAGGACCAATGATGGCCCAATAAGGTGTGTTTAGTAGGGCAATAAGAGTCAGGTTGGGACCAATAAGTCCTAGTAAGGTGTGTCTTATATAACCAATAAGTTGTGTTTAGGACCAATGATGGCCCAATAATGTGTGTTTAAGGGCAATGAGGGTCAGTTGGGACCAATGAGTCCCAATAAAGTGTGTATATAACCAATAAGTTGTGTTTACGACCAATTATGTCCCAATAAGGTGTGTTTAGTTGGGACCAATGAGTCCCACTAATGTGTGTATATAACCAATACGTTGTGTTTAGGACCAATGATGGCACAATAAAGTGTGGTTAGTAGGGACAATGAGGGTCGGTTAGGCACCAATAAGTCCTAGTAAGGTGTTTATATAACCAATAAGTTGTGTTTAGGACCAATGATGGCCCAATATGTGTGTGTTTGAGTTGGGACTAATGAGTCCCACTAAGGTGTGTATATAACCAATAAGTTGTGTTTAGGACCAATGATGGCCGCAATAAGGTGTGTTTAGTAGGGCAATGAGGGTCGGTTGGGACCAATAAGTCCTAGTAAGGTGTGTCTTATATAACCAATAAGTTGTGTTTAGGACCAATGATGGCCCAATAATGTGTGTTTAAGGGCAATGAGGGTCAGTTGGGACCAATGAGTCCCAATAAAGTGTGTATATAAGCAATAAGTTGTGTTTACGACCAATTTTGGCCCAATAAGGTGTGTTTAGTTGGGACCAATGAGTCCCACTAATGTGTGTAAATAACCAATATGTTGTGTTTAGGACCAATGATGGCACAATAAAGTGGGTTTAGGGACAATGAGGGTTAGTTGGCACCAATGAGTCCTAATAAGGTGTTTATATAACCAATAAGTTGTGTTTACGACCAATTATGGCCCAATATGGTGTGTTTAGTTGGGACTAATGAGTCCCACTAAGGTGTGTATATAACCAATAAGTTGTGTTTAGGACCAATGATGGCCCAATAAGGTGTGTTTAGTAGGGCAATGAGGGTCGGTTGGGACCAATAAGTCCTAGTAAGGTGTGTCTTATATAACCAATAAGTTGTGTTTAGGACCAATGATGGCCCAATAAGGTATGTTTAGTAGGGCAATGAGGTCAGTTGGGACCAATAAGTCCTAGTAAGGTGTGTCTTATATAACCAATAAGTTGTGTTTAGGACCAATGATGGCCCAATAATGTGTGTTTAAGGGCAATGAGGGTTAGTTGGGACCAATGAGTCCCAACAAAGTGTGTATATAACCAATAAGTTGTGTTTACGACCAATTATGGCCCAATAAGGTGTGTTTAGTTGGGACCAATG
Organism: Deinandra increscens subsp. villosa; assembly: GCA_039602395.1. Taxonomy (NCBI): domain Eukaryota; kingdom Viridiplantae; phylum Streptophyta; class Magnoliopsida; order Asterales; family Asteraceae; genus Deinandra; species Deinandra increscens. The sequence continues at coordinate 1,980 of JBCNJP010000603.1, forward strand.
AGTCCCACTAATGTGTGTATATAACCAATACGTTGTGTTTAGGACCAATGATGGCACAATAAAGTGGGTTTAGGGACAATGAGGGTTAGTTGGCACCAATGAGTCCTAATAAGGTGTTTATATAACCAATAAGTTGTGTTTACGACCAATTATGGCCCAATATGGTGTGTTTAGTTGGGACTAATGAGTCCCACTAAGGTGTGTATATAACCAATAAGTTATGTTTAGGACCAATGATGGCGCAATAAGGTGTGTTTAGTAGGGCAATGAGGGTCGGTTAGGACCAATAAGTCCTAGTAAGGTGTGTAACTAACCAATAAGTTGTGTTTAGGACCAATGATGGCCCAATAATGTGTGTTTAGTTGGGACTAATGAGTCCCACTAAGGTGTGTATATAACCAATAAGTTGTGTTTAGGACCAATGATGGCCCAATAAGGTGTGTTTAGTAGGGCAATGAGGGTCGGTTGGGACCAATAAGTCCTAGTAAGGTGTGTCTTATATAACCAATAAGTTGTGTTTAGGACCAATGATGTCCCAATAATGTGTGTTTAAGGGCAATGAGAGTCAGTTGGGACCAATGAGTCCCAATAAAGTGTGTATATAACCAATAAGTTGTGTTTACGACCAATTATGGCCCAATAAGGTGTGTTTAGTTGGGACCAATGAGTCCCACTAATGTGTGTATATAACCAATATGTTGTGTTTAGGACCAATGATGGCACAATAAAGTGGGTTTAGGGACAATGAGGGTTAGTTGGCACCAATGAGTCCTAATAAGGTGTTTATATAACCAATAAGTTGTGTTTACGACCAATTATGGCCCAATATGGTGTGTTTAGTTGGGACTAATGAGTCCCACTAAGGTGTGTATATAACCAATAAGTTATGTTTAGGACCAATGATGGCCCAATAAGGTGTGTTTATTAGGGAAATGAGGGTCGGTTAGGACCAATAAGTCCTAGTAATGTGTGTATATAACCAATAAGTTCTGTTTAGGACCAATGATGGCCCAATAATGTGTGTTTAGTTGGGACTAATGAGTCCCACTAAGGTGTGTATATAACCAATAAGTTGTGTTTAGGACCAATGATGACCCAATAAGGTGTGTTTAGTAGGGCAATGAGGGTCGGTTGGGACCAATAAGTCCTAGTAAGGTGTGTCTTATATAACCAATAAGTTGTGTTTAGGACCAATGATGGCCCAATAAGGTGTGTTTAGTAGGGCAATGAGGGTCGGTTGGACCAATAAGTCCTAGTAAGGTGTGTCTTATATAACCAATAAGTTGTGTTTAGGACCAATGATGGCCCAATAATGTGTGTTTAAGGGCAATGAGGGTCAGTTGGGACCAATGAGTCCCAATAAAGTGTGTATATAACCAATAAGTTGTGTTTACGACCAATTATGGCCCAATAAGGTGTGTTTAGTTGGGACCAATGAGTCCCACTAATGTGTGTATATAACCAATATGTTGTGTTTAGGACCAATGATGGCACAATAAAGTGGGTTTAGGGACAATGAGGGTTAGTTGGCACCAATGAGTCCTAATAAGGTGTTTATATAACCAATAAGTTGTGTTTACGACCAATTATGGCCCAATATGGTGTGTTTAGTTGGGACTAATGAGTCCCACTAAGGTGTGTATATAACCAATAAGTTATGTTTAGGACCAATGATGGCCCAATAAGGTGTGTTTAGTAGGGCAATGAGGGTCGGTTAGGACCAATAAGTCCTAGTAAGGTGTGTATACTAACCAATAAGTTGTGTTTAGGACCAATGATGGCCCAATAATGTGTGTTTAGTTGGGACTAATGAGTCCCACTAAGGTGTGTATATAACCAATAAGTTGTGTTTAGGACCAATGATGGCCCAATAAGGTGTGTTTAGTAGGGCAATGAGGGTCGGTTGGGACCAATAAGTCCTAGTAAGGTGTGTCTTATATAACCAATAAGTTGTGTTTAGGACCAATGATGGCCCAATAATGTGTGTTTAAGGGCAATGAGGGTCAAGTTGGGACCAATGAGTCCCAATAAAGTGTGTATATAACCAATAAGTTGTGTTTACGACCAATTATGGCCCAATAAGGTGTGTTTAGTTGGGACCAATGAGTCCCACTAATGTGTGTATATAACCAATATGTTGTGTTTAGGACCAATGATGGCACAATAAAGTGGGTTTAGGGACAATGAGGGTTAGTTGGCACCAATGAGTCCTAATAAGGTGTTTATATAACCAATAAGTTGTGTTTACGACCAATTATGGCCCAATATGGTGTGTTTAGTTGGGACTAATGAGTCCCACTAAGGTGTGTATATAACCAATAAGTTATGTTTAGGACCAATGATGGCCCAATAAGGTGTGTTTATTAGGGAAATGAGGGTCGGTTAGGACCAATAAGTCCTAGTAATGTGTGTATATAACCAATAAGTTGTGTTTAGGACCAATGATGGCCCAATAATGTGTGTTTAGTTGGGACTAATGAGTCCCACTAAGGTGTGTATATAACCAATAAGTTGTGTTTAGGACCAATGATGGCCCAATAAGGTGTGTTTAGTAGGGCAATGAGGGTCGGTTGGGACCAATAAGTCCTAGTAAGGTGTGTCTTATATAACCAATAAGTTGTGTTTAGGACCAATGATGGCCCAATAAGGTGTGTTTAGTAGGGCAATGAGGGTCGGTTGGGACGAATAAGTCCTAGTAAGGTGTGTCTTATATAACCAATAAGTTGTGTTTAGGACCAATGATGTCCCAATAATGTGTGTTTAAGGGCAATGAGGGTCGGTTGGGACCAATGAGTCCCAATAAAGTGTGTATATAACCAATAAGTTGTGTTTACGACCAATTATGGCCCAATAAGGTGTGTTTAGTTGGGACCAATGAGTCCCACTAATGTGTGTATATAACCAATATGTTGTGTTTAGGACCAATGATGACACAATAAAGTGGGTTTAGGGACAATGAGGGTTAGTTGGCACCAATGAGTCCTAATAAGGTGTTTATATAACCAATAAGTTATGTTTACGACCAATTATGGCCCAATATGGTGTGTTTAGTTGGGACCAATGAGTCCCACTAAGGTGTGTATATAACCAATACGTTGTGTTTAGGACCAATGATGGCACAATAAAGTGGGTTTAGGGACAATGAGGGTTAGTTGGCACCAATGAGTCCTAATAAGGTGTTTATATAACCAATAAGTTGTGTTTACGACCAATTATGGCCCAATATGGTGTGTTTAGTTGGGACTAATGAGTCCCACTAAGGTGTGTATATAACCAATAAGTTATGTTTAGGACCAATGATGGCGCAATAAGGTGTGTTTAGTAGGGCAATGAGGGTCGGTTAGGACCAATAAGTCCTAGTAAGGTGTGTATACTAACCAATAAGTTGTGTTTAGGACCAATGATGGCCCAATAATGTGTGTTTAGTTGGGACTAATGAGTCCCACTAAGGTGTGTATATAACCAATAAGTTGTGTTTAGGACCAATGATGGCCCAATAAGGTGTGTTTAGTAGGGCAATGAGGGTCGGTTGGGACCAATAAGTCCTAGTAAGGTGTGTCTTATATAACCAATAAGTTGTGTTTAGGACCAATGATGGCCCAATAATGTGTGTTTAAGGGCAATGAGGGTCGGTTGGGACCAATGAGTCCCAATAAAGTGTGTATATAACCAATAAGTTGTGTTTACGACCAATTATGGCCCAATAAGGTGTGTTTAGTTGGGACCAATGAGTCCCACTAATGTGTGTATATAACCAATATGTTGTGTTTAGGACCAATGATGGCACAATAAAGTGGGTTTAGGGACAATGAGGGTTAGTTGGCACCAATGAGTCCTAATAAGGTGTTTATATAACCAATAAGTTGTGTTTACGACCAATTATGGCCCAATATGGTGTGTTTAGTTGGGACTAATGAGTCCCACTAAGGTGTGTATATAACCAATAAGTTATGTTTAGGACCAATGATGGCCCAATAAGGTGTGTTTAGTAGGGAAATGAGGGTCGGTTAGGACCAATAAGTCCTAGTAATGTGTGTATATAACCAATAAGTTGTGTTTAGGACCAATGATGGCCCAATAATGTGTGTTTAGTTGGGACTAATGAGTCCCACTAAGGTGTGTATATAACCAATAAGTTGTGTTTAGGACCAATGATGGCCCAATAAGGTGTGTTTAGTAGGGCAATGAGGGTCGGTTGGGACCAATAAGTCCTAGTAAGGTGTGTCTTATATAACCAATAAGTTGTGTTTAGGACCAATGATGGCCCAATAAGGTGTGTTTAGTAGGGCAATGAGGGTCGGTTGGGACCAATAAGTCCTAGTAAGGTGTGTCTTATATAACCAATAAGTTGTGTTTAGGACCAATGATGGCCCAATAATGTGTGTTTAAGGGCAATGAGGGTCAGTTGGGACCAATGAGTCCCAATAAAGTGTGTATATAACCAATAAGTTGTGTTTACGACCAATTATGGCCCAATAAGGTGTGTTTAGTTGGGACCAATGAGTCCCACTAATGTGTGTATATAACCAATATGTTGTGTTTAGGACCAATGATGGCACAATAAAGTGGGTTTAGGGACAATGAGGGTTAGTTGGCACCAATGAGTCCTAATAAGGTGTTTATATAACCAATAAGTTGTGTTTACGACCAATTATGGCCCAATATGGTGTGTTTAGTTGGGACTAATGAGTCCCACTAAGGTGTGTATATAACCAATAAGTTATGTTTAGGACCAATGATGGCGCAATAAGGTGTGTTTAGTAGGGCAATGAGGGTCGGTTAGGACCAATAAGTCCTAGTAAGGTGTGTATATAACCAATAAGTTGTGTTTAGGACCAATGATGGCCCAATAATGTGTGTTTAGTTGGGACTAATGAGTCCCACTAAGGTGTGTATATAACCAATAAGTTGTGTTTAGGACCAATGATGGCCCAATAAGGTGTGTTTAGTAGGGCAATGAGGGTCGGTTGGGACCAATAAGTCCTAGTAAGGTGTGTCTTATATAACCAATAAGTTGTGTTTAGGACCAATGATGGCCCAATAATGTGTGTTTAAGGGCAATGAGGGTCAGTTGGGACCAATGAGTCCCAATAAAGTGTGTATATAACCAATAAGTTGTGTTTACGACCAATTATGGCCCAATAAGGTGTGTTTAGTTGGGACCAATGAGTCCCACTAATGTGTGTATATAACCAATATGTTGTGTTTAGGACCAATGATGGCACAATAAAGTGGGTTTAGGGACAATGAGGGTTAGTTGGCACCAATGAGTCCTAATAAGGTGTTTATATAACCAATAAGTTGTGTTTACGACCAATTATGGCCCAATATGGTGTGTTTAGTTGGGACTAATGAGTCCCACTAAGGTGTGTATATAACCAATAAGTTATGTTTAGGACCAATGATGGCCCAATAAGGTGTGTTTAGTAGGGAAATGAGGGTCGGTTAGGACCAATAAGTCCTAGTAATGTGTGTATATAACCAATAAGTTGTGTTTAGGACCAATGATGGCCCAATAATGTGTGTTTAGTTGGGACTAATGAGTCCCACTAAGGTGTGTATATAACCAATAAGTTGTGTTTAGGACCAATGATGGCCCAATAAGGTGTGTTTAGTAGGGCAATGAGGGTCGGTTGGGACCAATAAGTCCTAGTAAGGTGTGTCTTATATAACCAATAAGTTGTGTTTAGGACCAATGATGGCCCAATAATGTGTGTTTAAGGGCAATGAGGGTCAGTTGGGACCAATGAGTCCCAATAAAGTGTGTATATAACCAATAAGTTGTGTTTACGACCAATTATGGCCCAATAAGGTGTGTTTAGTTGGGACCAATGAGTCCCACTAATGTGTGTATATAACCAATATGTTGTGTTTAGGACCAATGATGGCACAATAAAGTGGGTTTAGGGACAATGAGGGTTAGTTGGCACCAATGAGTCCTAATAAGGTGTTTATATAACCAATAAGTTGTGTTTACGACCAATTATGGCCCAATATGGTGTGTTTAGTTGGGACTAATGAGTCCCACTAAGGTGTGTATATAACCAATAAGTTATGTTTAGGACCAATGATGGCCCAATAAGGTGTGTTTATTAGGGACAATGAGGGTCGGTTAGGACCAATAAGTCCTAGTAATGTGTGTATATAACCAATAAGTTGTGTTTAGGACCAATGATGGCCCAATAATGTGTGTTTAGTTGGGACTAATGAGTCCCACTAAGGTGTGTATATAACCAATAAGTTATGTTTAGGACCAATGATGGCCCAATAAGGTGTGTTTAGTAGGGCAATGAGGGTCGGTTAGGACCAATAAGTCCTAGTAAGGTGTGTATATAACCAATAAGTTGTGTTTAGGACCAATGATGGCCCAATAATGTGTGTTTAGTTGGGACTAATGAGTCCCACTAAGGTGTGTATATAACCAATAAGTTGTGTTTAGGACCAATGATGGCCCAATAAGGTGTGTTTAGTAGGGCAATGAGGGTCGGTTGGGACCAATAAGTCCTAGTAAGGTGTGTCTTATATAACCAATAAGTTGTGTTTAGGACCAATGATGGCCCAATAATGTGTGTTTAAGGGCAATGAGGGTCAGTTGGGACCAATGAGTCCCAATAAAGTGTGTATATAACCAATAAGTTGTGTTTACGACCAATTATGGCCCAATAAGGTGTGTTTAGTTGGGACCAATGAGTCCCACTAATGTGTGTATATAACCAATATGTTGTGTTTAGGACCAATGATGGCACAATAAAGTGGGTTTAGGGACAATGAGGGTTAGTTGGCACCAATGAGTCCTAATAAGGTGTTTATATAACCAATAAGTTGTGTTTACGACCAATTATGGCCCAATATGGTGTGTTTAGTTGGGACTAATGAGTCCCACTAAGGTGTGTATATAACCAATAAGTTATGTTTAGGACCAATGATGGCCCAATAAGGTGTGTTTAGTAGGGAAATGAGGGTCGGTTAGGACCAATAAGTCCTAGTAATGTGTGTATATAACCAATAAGTTGTGTTTAGGACCAATGATGGCCCAATAATGTGTGTTTAGTTGGGACTAATGAGTCCCACTAAGGTGTGTATATAACCAATAAGTTGTGTTTAGGACCAATGATGGCCCAATAAGGTGTGTTTAGTAGGGCAATGAGGGTCGGTTGGGACCAATAAGTCCTAGTAAGGTGTGTCTTATATAACCAATAAGTTGTGTTTAGGACCAATGATGGCCCAATAATGTGTGTTTAAGGGCAATGAGGGTCAGTTGGGACCAATGAGTCCCAATAAAGTGTGTATATAACCAATAAGTTGTGTTTACGACCAATTATGGCCCAATAAGGTGTGTTTAGTTGGGACCAATGAGTCCCACTAATGTGTGTATATAACCAATATGTTGTGTTTAGGACCAATGATGGCACAATAAAGTGGGTTTAGGGACAATGAGGGTTAGTTGGCACCAATGAGTCCTAATAAGGTGTTTATATAACCAATAAGTTGTGTTTACGACCAATTATGGCCCAATATGGTGTGTTTAGTTGGGACTAATGAGTCCCACTAAGGTGTGTATATAACCAATAAGTTATGTTTAGGACCAATGATGGCGCAATAAGGTGTGTTTAGTAGGGCAATGAGGGTCGGTTAGGACCAATAAGTCCTAGTAAGGTGTGTATACTAACCAATAAGTTGTGTTTAGGACCAATGATGGCCCAATAATGTGTGTTTAGTTGGGACTAATGAGTCCCACTAAGGTGTGTATATAACCAATAAGTTGTGTTTAGGACCAATGATGGCCCAATAAGGTGTGTTTAGTAGGGCAATGAGGGTCGGTTGGGACCAATAAGTCCTAGTAAGGTGTGTCTTATATAACCAATAAGTTGTGTTTAGGACCAATGATGGCCCAATAATGTGTGTTTAAGGGCAATGAGGGTCAGTTGGGACCAATGAGTCCCAATAAAGTGTGTATATAACCAATAAGTTGTGTTTACGACCAATTATGGCCCAATAAGGTGTGTTTAGTTGGGACCAATGAGTCCCACTAATGTGTGTATATAACCAATACGTTGTGTTTAGGACCAATGATGGCACAATAAAGTGGGTTTAGGGACAATGAGGGTTAGTTGGCACCAATGAGTCCTAATAAGGTGTTTATATAACCAATAAGTTGTGTTTACGACCAATTATGGCCCAATATGGTGTGTTTAGTTGGGACTAATGAGTCCCACTAAGGTGTGTATATAACCAATAAGTTATGTTTAGGACCAATGATGGCCCAATAAGGTGTGTTTAGTAGGGAAATGAGGGTCGGTTAGGACCAATAAGTCCTAGTAATGTGTGTATATAACCAATAAGTTGTGTTTAGGACCAATGATGGCCCAATAATGTGTGTTTAGTTGGGACTAATGAGTCCCACTAAGGTGTGTATATAACCAATAAGTTGTGTTTAGGACCAATGATGGCCCAATAAGGTGTGTTTAGTAGGGCAATGAGGGTCGGTTGGGACCAATAAGTCCTAGTAAGGTGTGTCTTATATAACCAATAAGTTGTGTTTAGGACCAATGATGGCCCAATAAGGTGTGTTTAGTAGGGCAATGAGGGTCGGTTGGGACCAATAAGTCCTAGTAAGGTGTGTCTTATATAACCAATAAGTTGTGTTTAGGACCAATGATGGCCCAATAATGTGTGTTTAAGGGCAATGAGGGTCAGTTGGGACCAATGAGTCCCAATAAAGTGTGTATATAACCAATAAGTTGTGTTTACGACCAATTATGGCCCAATAAGGTGTGTTTAGTTGGGACCAATGAGTCCCACTAATGTGTGTATATAACCAATACGTTGTGTTTAGGACCAATGATGGCACAATAAAGTGGGTTTAGGGACAATGAGGGTTAGTTGGCACCAATGAGTCCTAATAAGGTGTTTATATAACCAATAAGTTGTGTTTACGACCAATTATGGCCCAATATGGTGTGTTTAGTTGGGACTAATGAGTCCCACTAAGGTGTGTATATAACCAATAAGTTATGTTTAGGACCAATGATGGCCCAATAAGGTGTGTTTATTAGGGAAATGAGGGTCGGTTAGGACCAATAAGTCCTAGTAATGTGTGTATATAACCAATAAGTTGTGTTTAGGACCAATGATGGCCCAATAATGTGTGTTTAGTTGGGACTAATGAGTCCCACTAAGGTGTGTATATAACCAATAAGTTGTGTTTAGGACCAATGATGACCCAATAAGGTGTGTTTAGTAGGGCAATGAGGGTCGGTTGGGACCAATAAGTCCTAGTAAGGTGTGTCTTATATAACCAATAAGTTGTGTTTAGGACCAATGATGGCCCAATAAGGTGTGTTTAGTAGGGCAATGAGGGTCGGTTGGGACCAATAAGTCCTAGTAAGGTGTGTCTTATATAACCAATAAGTTGTGTTTAGGACCAATGATGGCCCAATAATGTGTGTTTAAGGGCAATGAGGGTCAGTTGGGACCAATGAGTCCCAATAAAGTGTGTATATAACCAATAAGTTGTGTTTACGACCAATTATGGCCCAATAAGGTGTGTTTAGTTGGGACCAATGAGTCCCACTAATGTGTGTATATAACCAATATGTTGTGTTTAGGACCAATGATGGCACAATAAAGTGGGTTTAGGGACAATGAGGGTTAGTTGGCACCAATGAGTCCTAATAAGGTGTTTATATAACCAATAAGTTGTGTTTACGACCAATTATGGCCCAATATGGTGTGTTTAGTTGGGACTAATGAGTCCCACTAAGGTGTGTATATAACCAATAAGTTATGTTTAGGACCAATGATGGCGCAATAAGGTGTGTTTAGTAGGGCAATGAGGGTCGGTTAGGACCAATAAGTCCTAGTAAGGTGTGTATACTAACCAATAAGTTGTGTTTAGGACCAATGATGGCCCAATAATGTGTGTTTAGTTGGGACTAATGAGTCCCACTAAGGTGTGTATATAACCAATAAGTTGTGTTTAGGACCAATGATGGCCCAATAAGGTGTGTTTAGTAGGGCAATGAGGGTCGGTTGGGACCAATAAGTCCTAGTAAGGTGTGTCTTATATAACCAATAAGTTGTGTTTAGGACCAATGATGGCCCAATAATGTGTGTTTAAGGGCAATGAGGGTCAGTTGGGACCAATGAGTCCCAATAAAGTGTGTATATAACCAATAAGTTGTGTTTACGACCAATTATGGCCCAATAAGGTGTGTTTAGTTGGGACCAATGAGTCCCACTAATGTGTGTATATAACCAATATGTTGTGTTTAGGACCAATGATGGCACAATAAAGTGGGTTTAGGGACAATGAGGGTTAGTTGGCACCAATGAGTCCTAATAAGGTGTTTATATAACCAATAAGTTGTGTTTACGACCAATTATGGCCCAATATGGTGTGTTTAGTTGGGACTAATGAGTCCCACTAAGGTGTGTATATAACCAATAAGTTATGTTTAGGACCAATGATGGCCCAATAAGGTGTGTTTAGTAGGGCAATGAGGGTCGGTTAGGACCAATAAGTCCTAGTAATGTGTGTATATAACCAATAAGTTGTGTTTAGGACCAATGATGGCCCAATAATGTGTGTTTAGTTGGGACTAATGAGTCCCACTAAGGTGTGTATATAACCAATAAGTTGTGTTTAGGACCAATGATGGCCCAATAAGGTGTGTTTAGTAGGGCAATGAGGGTCGGTTGGGACCAATAAGTCCTAGTAAGGTGTGTCTTATATAACCAATAAGTTGTGTTTAGGACCAATGATGGCCCAATAATGTGTGTTTAAGGGCAATGAGGGTCAGTTGGGACCAATGAGTCCCAATAAAGTGTGTATATAACCAATAAGTTGTGTTTACGACCAATTATGGCCCAATAAGGTGTGTTTAGTTGGGACCAATGAGTCCCACTAATGTGTGTATATAACCAATACGTTGTGTTTAGGACCAATGATGGCACAATAAAGTGGGTTTAGGGACAATGAGGGTTAGTTGGCACCAATGAGTCCTAATAAGGTGTTTATATAACCAATAAGTTGTGTTTACGACCAATTATGGCCCAATATGGTGTGTTTAGTTGGGACTAATGAGTCCCACTAAGGTGTGTATATAACCAATAAGTTATGTTTAGGACCAATGATGGCCCAATAAGGTGTGTTTAGTAGGGAAATGAGGGTCGGTTAGGACCAATAAGTCCTAGTAATGTGTGTATATAACCAATAAGTTGTGTTTAGGACCAATGATGGCCCAATAATGTGTGTTTAGTTGGGACTAATGAGTCCCACTAAGGTGTGTATATAACCAATAAGTTGTGTTTAGGACCAATGATGGCCCAATAAGGTGTGTTTAGTAGGGCAATGAGGGTCGGTTGGGACCAATAAGTCCTAGTAAGGTGTGTCTTATATAACCAATAAGTTGTGTTTAGGACCAATGATGGCCCAATAATGTGTGTTTAAGGGCAATGAGGGTCAGTTGGGACCAATGAGTCCCAATAAAGTGTGTATATAACCAATAAGTTGTGTTTACGACCAATTATGGCCCAATAAGGTGTGTTTAGTTGGGACCAATGAGTCCCACTAATGTGTGTATATAACCAATACGTTGTGTTTAGGACCAATGATGGCACAATAAAGTGGGTTTAGGGACAATGAGGGTTAGTTGGCACCAATGAGTCCTAATAAGGTGTTTATATAACCAATAAGTTGTGTTTACGACCAATTATGGCCCAATATGGTGTGTTTAGTTGGGACTAATGAGTCCCACTAAGGTGTGTATATAACCAATAAGTTATGTTTAGGACCAATGATGGCCCAATAAGGTGTGTTTAGTAGGGCAATGAGGGTCGGTTAGGACCAATAAGTCCTAGTAAGGTGTGTATATAACCAATAAGTTGTGTTTAGGACCAATGATGGCCCAATAATGTGTGTTTAGTTGGGACTAATGAGTCCCACTAAGGTGTGTATATAACCAATAAGTTGTGTTTAGGACCAATGATGGCCCAATAAGGTGTGTTTAGTAGGGCAATGAGGGTCGGTTGGGACCAATAAGTCCTAGTAAGGTGTGTCTTATATAACCAATAAGTTGTGTTTAGGACCAATGATGGCCCAATAATGTGTGTTTAAGGGCAATGAGGGTCAGTTGGGACCAATGAGTCCCAATAAAGTGTGTATATAACCAATAAGTTGTGTTTACGACCAATTATGGCCCAATAAGGTGTGTTTAGTTGGGACCAATGAGTCCCACTAATGTGTGTATATAACCAATACGTTGTGTTTAGGACCAATGATGGCACAATAAAGTGGGTTTAGGGACAATGAGGGTTAGTTGGCACCAATGAGTCCTAATAAGGTGTTTATATAACCAATAAGTTGTGTTTACGACCAATTATGGCCCAATATGGTGTGTTTAGTTGGGACTAATGAGTCCCACTAAGGTGTGTATATAACCAATAAGTTATGTTTAGGACCAATGATGGCCCAATAAGGTGTGTTTAGTAGGGAAATGAGGGTCGGTTAGGACCAATAAGTCCTAGTAATGTGTGTATATAACCAATAAGTTGTGTTTAGGACCAATGATGGCCCAATAATGTGTGTTTAGTTGGGACTAATGAGTCCCACTAAGGTGTGTATATAACCAATAAGTTGTGTTTAGGACCAATGATGGCCCAATAAGGTGTGTTTAGTAGGGCAATGAGGGTCGGTTGGGACCAATAAGTCCTAGTAAGGTGTGTCTTATATAACCAATAAGTTGTGTTTAGGACCAATGATGGCCCAATAATGTGTGTTTAAGGGCAATGAGGGTCAGTTGGGACCAATGAGTCCCAATAAAGTGTGTATATAACCAATAAGTTGTGTTTACGACCAATTATGGCCCAATAAGGTGTGTTTAGTTGGGACCAATGAGTCCCACTAATGTGTGTATATAACCAATACGTTGTGTTTAGGACCAATGATGGCACAATAAAGTGGGTTTAGGGACAATGAGGGTTAGTTGGCACCAATGAGTCCTAATAAGGTGTTTATATAACCAATAAGTTGTGTTTACGACCAATTATGGCCCAATATGGTGTGTTTAGTTGGGACTAATGAGTCCCACTAAGGTGTGTATATAACCAATAAGTTATGTTTAGGACCAATGATGGCCCAATAAGGTGTGTTTAGTAGGGAAATGAGGGTCGGTTAGGACCAATAAGTCCTAGTAATGTGTGTATATAACCAATAAGTTGTGTTTAGGACCAATGATGGCCCAATAATGTGTGTTTAGTTGGGACTAATGAGTCCCACTAAGGTGTGTATATAACCAATAAGTTGTGTTTAGGACCAATGATGGCCCAATAAGGTGTGTTTAGTAGGGTAATGAGGGTGTCGGTTGGGACCAATAAGTCCTAGTAAGGTGTGTCTTATATAACCAATAAGTTGTGTTTAGGACCAATGATGGCCCAATAATGTGTGTTTAAGGGCAATGAGGGTCAGTTGGGACCAATGAGTCCCAATAAAGTGTGTATATAACCAATAAGTTGTGTTTACGACCAATTATGGCCCAATAAGGTGTGTTTAGTTGGGACCAATGAGTCCCACTAATGTGTGTATATAACCAATACGTTGTGTTTAGGACCAATGATGGCACAATAAAGTGGGTTTAGGGACAATGAGGGTTAGTTGGCACCAATGAGTCCTAATAAGGTGTTTATATAACCAATAAGTTGTGTTTACGACCAATTATGGCCCAATATGGTGTGTTTAGTTGGGACTAATGAGTCCCACTAAGGTGTGTATATAACCAATAAGTTATGTTTAGGACCAATGATGGCCCAATAAGGTGTGTTTAGTAGGGAAATGAGGGTCGGTTAGGACCAATAAGTCCTAGTAATGTGTGTATATAACCAATAAGTTGTGTTTAGGACCAATGATGGCCCAATAATGTGTGTTTAGTTGGGACTAATGAGTCCCACTAAGGTGTGTATATAACCAATAAGTTGTGTTTAGGACCAATGATGGCCCAATAAGGTGTGTTTAGTAGGGCAATGAGGGTCGGTTGGGACCAATAAGTCCTAGTAAGGTGTGTCTTATATAACCAATAAGTTGTGTTTAGGACCAATGATGGCCCAATAATGTGTGTTTAAGGGCAATGAGGGTCAGTTGGGACCAATGAGTCCCAATAAAGTGTGTATATAACCAATAAGTTGTGTTTACGACCAATTATGGCCCAATAAGGTGTGTTTAGTTGGGACCAATGAGTCCCACTAATGTGTGTATATAACCAATACGTTGTGTTTAGGACCAATGATGGCACAATAAAGTGGGTTTAGGGACAATGAGGGTTAGTTGGCACCAATGAGTCCTAATAAGGTGTTTATATAACCAATAAGTTGTGTTTACGACCAATTATGGCCCAATATGGTGTGTTTAGTTGGGACTAATGAGTCCCACTAAGGTGTGTATATAACCAATAAGTTATGTTTAGGACCAATGATGGCCCAATAAGGTGTGTTTAGTAGGGAAATGAGGGTCGGTTAGGACCAATAAGTCCTAGTAATGTGTGTATATAACCAATAAGTTGTGTTTAGGACCAATGATGGCCCAATAATGTGTGTTTAGTTGGGACTAATGAGTCCCACTAAGGTGTGTATATAACCAATAAGTTGTGTTTAGGACCAATGATGGCCCAATAAGGTGTGTTTAGTAGGGCAATGAGGGTCGGTTGGGACCAATAAGTCCTAGTAAGGTGTGTCTTATATAACCAATAAGTTGTGTTTAGGACCAATGATGGCCCAATAATGTGTGTTTAAGGGCAATGAGGGTCAGTTGGGACCAATGAGTCCCAATAAAGTGTGTATATAACCAATAAGTTGTGTTTACGACCAATTATGGCCCAATAAGGTGTGTTTAGTTGGGACCAATGAGTCCCACTAATGTGTGTATATAACCAATACGTTGTGTTTAGGACCAATGATGGCACAATAAAGTGGGTTTAGGGACAATGAGGGTTAGTTGGCACCAATGAGTCCTAATAAGGTGTTTATATAACCAATAAGTTGTGTTTACGACCAATTATGGCCCAATATGGTGTGTTTAGTTGGGACTAATGAGTCCCACTAAGGTGTGTATATAACCAATAAGTTATGTTTAGGACCAATGATGGCCCAATAAGGTGTGTTTAGTAGGGAAATGAGGGTCGGTTAGGACCAATAAGTCCTAGTAATGTGTGTATATAACCAATAAGTTGTGTTTAGGACCAATGATGGCCCAATAATGTGTGTTTAGTTGGGACTAATGAGTCCCACTAAGGTGTGTATATAACCAATAAGTTGTGTTTAGGACCAATGATGGCCCAATAAGGTGTGTTTAGTAGGGCAATGAGGGTCGGTTGGGACCAATAAGTCCTAGTAAGGTGTGTCTTATATAACCAATAAGTTGTGTTTAGGACCAATGATGGCCCAATAATGTGTGTTTAAGGGCAATGAGGGTCAGTTGGGACCAATGAGTCCCAATAAAGTGTGTATATAACCAATAAGTTGTGTTTACGACCAATTATGGCCCAATAAGGTGTGTTTAGTTGGGACCAATGAGTCCCACTAATGTGTGTATATAACCAATACGTTGTGTTTAGGACCAATGATGGCACAATAAAGTGGGTTTAGGGACAATGAGGGTTAGTTGGCACCAATGAGTCCTAATAAGGTGTTTATATAACCAATAAGTTGTGTTTACGACCAATTATGGCCCAATATGGTGTGTTTAGTTGGGACTAATGAGTCCCACTAAGGTGTGTATATAACCAATAAGTTATGTTTAGGACCAATGATGGCCCAATAAGGTGTGTTTAGTAGGGAAATGAGGGTCGGTTAGGACCAATAAGTCCTAGTAATGTGTGTATATAACCAATAAGTTGTGTTTAGGACCAATGATGGCCCAATAATGTGTGTTTAGTTGGGACTAATGAGTCCCACTAAGGTGTGTATATAACCAATAAGTTGTGTTTAGGACCAATGATGGCCCAATAAGGTGTGTTTAGTAGGGCAATGAGGGTCGGTTGGGACCAATAAGTCCTAGTAAGGTGTGTCTTATATAACCAATAAGTTGTGTTTAGGACCAATGATGGCCCAATAAGGTGTGTTTAGTAGGGCAATGAGGGTCGGTTGGGACCAATAAGTCCTAGTAAGGTGTGTCTTATATAACCAATAAGTTGTGTTTAGGACCAATGATGGCCCAATAATGTGTGTTTAAGGGCAATGAGGGTCAGTTGGGACCAATGAGTCCCAATAAAGTGTGTATATAACCAATAAGTTGTGTTTACGACCAATTATGGCCCAATAAGGTGTGTTTAGTTGGGACCAATGAGTCCCACTAATGTGTGTATATAACCAATACGTTGTGTTTAGGACCAATGATGGCACAATAAAGTGGGTTTAGGGACAATGAGGGTTAGTTGGCACCAATGAGTCCTAATAAGGTGTTTATATAACCAATAAGTTGTGTTTACGACCAATTATGGCCCAATATGGTGTGTTTAGTTGGGACTAATGAGTCCCACTAAGGTGTGTATATAACCAATAAGTTATGTTTAGGACCAATGATGGCCCAATAAGGTGTGTTTAGTAGGGCAATGAGGGTCGGTTAGGACCAATAAGTCCTAGTAATGTGTGTATATAACCAATAAGTTGTGTTTAGGACCAATGATGGCCCAATAATGTGTGTTTAGTTGGGACTAATGAGTCCCACTAAGGTGTGTATATAACCAATAAGTTGTGTTTAGGACCAATGATGGCCCAATAAGGTGTGTTTAGTAGGGCAATGAGGGTCGGTTGGGACCAATAAGTCCTAGTAAGGTGTGTCTTATATAACCAATAAGTTGTGTTTAGGACCAATGATGGCCCAATAATGTGTGTTTAAGGGCAATGAGGGTCAGTTGGGACCAATGAGTCCCAATAAAGTGTGTATATAACCAATAAGTTGTGTTTACGACCAATTATGGCCCAATAAGGTGTGTTTAGTTGGGACCAATGAGTCCCACTAATGTGTGTATATAACCAATACGTTGTGTTTAGGACCAATGATGGCACAATAAAGTGGGTTTAGGGACAATGAGGGTTAGTTGGCACCAATGAGTCCTAATAAGGTGTTTATATAACCAATAAGTTGTGTTTACGACCAATTATGGCCCAATATGGTGTGTTTAGTTGGGACTAATGAGTCCCACTAAGGTGTGTATATAACCAATAAGTTATGTTTAGGACCAATGATGGCCCAATAAGGTGTGTTTAGTAGGGCAATGAGGGTCGGTTAGGACCAATAAGTCCTAGTAATGTGTGTATATAACCAATAAGTTGTGTTTAGGACCAATGATGGCCCAATAATGTGTGTTTAGTTGGGACTAATGAGTCCCACTAAGGTGTGTATATAACCAATAAGTTGTGTTTAGGACCAATGATGGCCCAATAAGGTGTGTTTAGTAGGGCAATGAGGGTCGGTTGGGACCAATAAGTCCTAGTAAGGTGTGTCTTATATAACCAATAAGTTGTGTTTAGGACCAATGATGGCCCAATAAGGTGTGTTTAGTAGGGCAATGAGGGTCGGTTGGGACCAATAAGTCCTAGTAAGGTGTGTCTTATATAACCAATAAGTTGTGTTTAGGACCAATGATGGCCCAATAATGTGTGTTTAAGGGCAATGAGGGTCAGTTGGGACCAATGAGTCCCAATAAAGTGTGTATATAACCAATAAGTTGTGTTTACGACCAATTATGGCCCAATAAGGTGTGTTTAGTTGGGACCAATGAGTCCCACTAATGTGTGTATATAACCAATACGTTGTGTTTAGGACCAATGATGGCACAATAAAGTGGGTTTAGGGACAATGAGGGTTAGTTGGCACCAATGAGTCCTAATAAGGTGTTTATATAACCAATAAGTTGTGTTTACGACCAATTATGGCCCAATATGGTGTGTTTAGTTGGGACTAATGAGTCCCACTAAGGTGTGTATATAACCAATAAGTTATGTTTAGGACCAATGATGGCCCAATAAGGTGTGTTTAGTAGGGAAATGAGGGTCGGTTAGAACCAATAAGTCCTAGTAATGTGTGTATATAACCAATAAGTTGTGTTTAGGACCAATGATGGCCCAATAATGTGTGTTTAGTTGGGACTAATGAGTCCCACTAAGGTGTGTATATAACCAATAAGTTGTGTTTAGGACCAATGATGGCCCTATAAGGTAGTGTTTAGTAGGGCAATGAGGGTCGGTTGGGACCAATAAGTCCTAGTAAGGTGTGTCTTATATAACCAATAAGTTGTGTTTAGGACCAATGATGGCCCAATAATGTGTGTTTAAGGGCAATGAGGGTCAGTTGGGACCAATGAGTCCCAATAAAGTGTGTATATAACCAATAAGTTGTGTTTACGACCAATTATGGCCCAATAAGGTGTGTTTAGTTGGGACCAATGAGTCCCACTAATGTGTGTATATAACCAATACGTTGTGTTTAGGACCAATGATGGCACAATAAAGTGGGTTTAGGGACAATGAGGGTTAGTTGGCACCAATGAGTCCTAATAAGGTGTTTATATAACCAATAAGTTGTGTTTACGACCAATTATGGCCCAATATGGTGTGTTTAGTTGGGACTAATGAGTCCCACTAAGGTGTGTATATAACCAATAAGTTATGTTTAGGACCAATGATGGCCCAATAAGGTGTGTTTAGTAGGGCAATGAGGGTCGGTTGGGACCAATAAGTCCTAGTAAGGTGTGTTATATAACCAATAAGTTGTCACTACTACAAAAACTGGCTTTCTTGACGTGCATTGCGCGTCAAGAAAGGGCCTTCTTGACACGCAAATGCGCGTCAAGGAAGCCGGGGTCAAGAAGCTTCTTGACGCGCAAAATGCGTGTCAAGAAGCTCTTGACGCGCGAACAATGA
>JBCNJP010000604.1:0-20730 GCA_039602395.1 Deinandra increscens subsp. villosa
CATCGTCTATATTACCCTTGGTCTAGATCCAAAACGAGTGTGAAGATCCAACGAAATAGAAGCGTACAGTAGGAGGTATCGGTAATGGAAGGGTTCTTTGCAGAAGCATACATGACAACAAGTATGGGAAATAAAAAGTTTAAGATGAAGAGCGGTTCATGAATTCAGATGGTGCTAAGATAGTAAACATTTGGTAGTCACAACTACACATTCCAAAGTCTGACATGTGAGTTTAGAATGGTACCGGTTATGATACAAACTGGGAGGGTGCAATTGACGTAATAGATAGTATAAAACCCAAGGAGAATAATCTAGCATGCTTGGTAGGATTCAGAAAGGAATTTGCATCAATCGATATCTAGGCGAATGTGTCAATGGTTGTACAGTTCGATGGAGTAAATATCTCATCAAATGAGGTCTTCCTTGCTTAAGTACCCAAGTGTGCCTAATCTCCTCGGTGTCCCCGCGCTTCATGCGATATGAATCGTTTTTGTCGAAATGGCGGTTTATATAGAGTTCGAAAGTATGATAAGGTACGAGCGTGAAATAAAAATGGGTCTTCGAAACACAGAGCGTCAGGATATTTGAAAGTAAGTTCTCGCTTTATATGAGTGTACATATGAACTATTATTAGGCTTTAGTGCATGTTTACTACAGGTCAAAAGGTCAAATCATGTATTGGATATAAAGGAGATCAAGATAGTTGTCACTTCAGTGAACGTCAGGTAGCCATCGAAAAGGGTATAGATTGAAAAGTTATCTCGTTTAGACTGAAGTCAAGCTACTCCTTAGCACATGTTTTTAGAAGTTGTAGTCGATCAATCGATCACTTGCTATTTATGTGTATAAAACAGGGATTACAAATGAAAGCTTTCTGAATCGATGAGGATCCACGTATTTGAAGTTTGTCAAGCGTCCCAAAGTTAAAGTTGTAAATTGCTTCTAGCATATCACCACCTATTGTTCAATGGAGATGTATGTCGCAACGGGATTTTAATAGATGTACAAAATTGTATGAATAACTTGGTGTAACACTCTCCAAAAGAGGATTAGTCACTCAATCATAAGAAGCTTGGTATACACAGATCACGAGGAGGGAAAAGACAAAGTCAATAGTACCATTTGTGGAAACGCCTGTACTCTCAGCTCCAAGCTTGATTAACGGTAGACTACAAGGGTTTCATGCTCGATGAATATAAATAGAGTTTCTATGAAAGAAGTTGGACTGTTACTGTGATAAAGGTACAAGGTGGTTTCATCGTTAGCGATGTTAACCAACTGAAATGCTAACCAAGAGTGTAACACTTTCCGGTCCAAAACTGGAGAACTTATCCAAGACATGAAGGATAATTAAGAGTGCTAAAATCAGACGTCGTTAGTGGTTAGATCATATTTGATTCGAATCATGAAGACAAAATAAATAGTACGGGTTTAGGACGTCCTTTCACTTTTATTGTTCCATTAGGTGAAACTATATTGAAGGTGAGGTATGAAGTTCGTGAGATCGTGACGAGGCTGTTGGCAACCCGTTTTGTTTCTAACAAGAATATCAGGGTGTACAAGGCGAGAGAGGAAACTTCACAAGGGTTTTCAGCCAAAAGATATGTTCCAGTGATCGAAGTGTATACTTCATCCCCTTTTGTTTATCCAATGTTGTCTGGGTTCGCTTAGTTAAAGTTTATTTGGTTGTTGCATGGTTGTAAGAGTTCCAGGAGTGGACCGAGCAGGTAAAGTCATAGAAGTAGAGTTATGATTCAAGATGACACAAAATCTAGTCAAAGGTTTTATCAACAATTTATGTATTTAAGGAAAACTTTTCATTGAAATGTACCAGTGAAACGATGTCCTACCAGGACTAATACCCGCATTATGTTTGTAAAGGGTTGTCAATGATAGATAACTTCAACCATCTGGTTGTATCCCACATGCTCAACATTCAAATGTCATGGGGTTTTAAATAGGATTTTGTATCCGATATGCCCATGAGCTTGCCGAGTAAGATTCTCGAGGATTTCCATACACTGCAAATTACATTTACGTATGCACCCGTAACGATAATTTACCTTGTATGGTCACCCTATTTCCTCTTACTTTAGCTAACATGTATAGTGGGTACAAATGTAATATTAATGGGATGGGTATCTAGAATGTGTTCACTAAACCACAATTATCTGATCGGAATCATTAGGGAGACAAGTTCCGAGAATAGAATGCTCGCTTGATTTTAAAGTGTACCACTTGGTATGTGTCAATCAGGAACTTGTTACAACAAGATTTTGGAATAGGGCATATCACAATGACCATAGCTAGCTCGAAGATAAAGATGAGTTATCACACATTCTGATTTGATTACAGTTCAAGATAAAAAAAAAGTAGTCGGCCCACATCAGGTACCATTCAGATCACAAGAGTTGTACTCAAGTTGTATTGTCACACCATAACTATGCACTAGAAATTAGAAAGAAAGGATCTTAAAAGATCAGGACAATGATGAAAAACGATCAAAATAATGAAGGCAAACACAAGTGCCCTTGGGCAACCACTAGAATTAATACAATGCAGCCTCTACTGAAGCCGAATGATCGCGCTATAAGCACGTCATGGCGAAGTTGTCTGAAGAAAAGTGTTCGAGTGTGTATGTAGGGCAGGTATAACAGGAACCTCCGAATTTTGGAGACAATTTAAGAACCGAGAAAGGTATCACACCATCTTCCCTAAGTGAGCATAAGCTCATAGTGTGGGTACTACGTCCCGTTCCAGTCTAGAATAGTCCCAAGCAGCAACCGGCTCGTCATGAATAAGCCCGTGATCCTCCGGTCCAACTTGACGTCTTGTCATCACGGATGTATAGTAGGAGGTACACGTTTCAAGGATGGTGAAGACGACTCCAGAACAATTGGCTCCGTGCCGTAAGTATAAGAAGTATTAGGTGAAAGAAAAAGGTCGTACAGTAAACCAGGTGCTTGTGGGATCGAGTATCACGATGCATGATAATTTTTTTTAAGTGTGCAACAAATGCAAAACAGTTACAGTTTAAGACCAAAATCTTAGTTCACTGCAACCATGGGCTCTGATACCAATATGTCAAACCCCCAATTTCCACTAATTGAGTTTTACCGTGTGGAGTGTGAGCAAACCAGGATCTTAGTCTATTAGTTACACCAAACAACCATTAAGGATTTAAAAGTTTGCATTTTATTAAAACAAAAAATAAGAGTTTTACAATGCGGAAGCATAAACAAAATATTGTCATTCCAAATAACATGACTTGTATAGAAAAACCATAACAAGGGTTTTAAGGCTCATGCATCCATACTCGTGATACTCGAACACCTACGACCTGAGAGAAACATGTTTATATAGGAAGTGTCAACCAAAGGTTGGTGAGTTCACATAAGTAAAGTATACACAAGTGTATAGTGTTGTCATACGGATACGACAGTCTTTATTTGTAAATAGTAATGTCACACGAACATGACAGTTATTGTTCATAAATAGTAATGTAAGAATTAAAGCATAATCCATATTGTAGGTAGCTAACCTATTTTCATCTCACTAAATGGCTCATAACCGAAGCTGACTAATGCATGCAGGTATAACCTACGCGTTTTGCCTTCCCCGTGCCCACCAGAGCAACTGTATGTTTAGGCTGACATTATTCTCAGTCCAACCGCCAGTCGGGTGGTGCATCTCGTGCCCGCTGAGTGGGATTTGTCAAACCCCAGTAGTACTACTCAATATCACCTCGCTATTACACTATTAACGGTTCGATTTGTAAGGACTTAAGTTTGTGTAGCGTTCTAGTGAACATGCGATATATAGTGGCATTATCTTTAATCTTAAAGCAAACAGTTTATCAACGCGTGTTACCATCTCAACCCGGATGTAATGTAAACAGAGTTGTGACCTCACCTTAAGGTGCGCAGCAAAAATATCCAAGCGTTGAGGTTTCGTGAATCCACCGATCACCTGATGAGCGTGTAATTGTAAGTGCGTGTCTAAAATACTAGCGACACAACCTAGACGACGGTACTTGACCATTATTCCCTTGACTCAGTGTGCGTGTTAGTTTCAAAATCGAGAAGTGATAATGAGGATTAACCCATATTAACCATCAATATAGTTTATTTCATTCATATTCAGATACTAAGGAAATCGTTTTATCGTGCGTTGGTATTTTCAGAAATACACACGAATAAATGTATGGTACGTATATATATATTTCACATACAAAAAGAACACATATGTATATATATATGCTCCGTTCATAGTGCTATAAAATATCGATGAGCTAAATCGCCAAAACGAGGGAAAAATCCTAATTAACCAATGGTGGCCAAATAAATAAATATATATATATATATATATATATATATATATATATATATATTCTTAAGCATATATACATAAAACAAATTGTAAACGATCTTTAATTGAACGAGTAAACGGATTATTTAATCTTAACTTTAGAAAATCCATGATACGAGGCTTAGTCCAAAACCCGCATATTTAACGATTACGAGGCTTGAAATACATCCGGGGTGGATCGGGGATCAAAAATATGACAATGGAAGGTGAAAAAAATTAGTAGTTAATTTAAAAAATATATATATATATTTAAGAGGTTGTTGGGTTCGAACCCGCAAACCTCAGCATTACTATACAACACCCTAACCAAATACAAAAGAAGTTTCAATCTTACCTCTGATGTGAGTGAACACCGAAACACAAGTATGATGCCAATGAACTCAAACCCGGAAGACGACTCGAACCCCACCCTTGGAGTGGTCCTGTGATTGTTTCCGATGATGCAGTGTTCATGGATACCGGTTTTCCAAATCTGATGGCGATGCGAGACCGACAGTCGGAATAGCAGTGGAGAATATGTTCGGTTTGGAGGTGGCCGGATTTCCTTTGGCGATGATCATTCGGGGAGCAGAATAGCGATGGTTCACGAATAGGGTTAATTCGACCGATTTTTTAGTGTACTCGATGCCATAAAGTGAGGACGATTGCCGGAGAGAAACCGTCGACTGTTTCAATCACAACTTAAATCGGCTTTATGGTTTTGGTAGAAATAGTCCCTTATAAATTTACAAGTAGGATTTTGAGTTTGGTTAATTACATGATTAGTCCTTCTAGTTATTTCAATAGAAATTCAGTTGGGGAAACTGCATAGTTGGTCCCTCCAAATTTTAAAACACTTCATCAATATCTACTAACCATAACTCTTTGTGAAATACCCGTATTGCAATCATCCATTTCATTTCCTAAAATGTATGACTATGTTTTATATTTATGTAAATACGTAATACAGTAAATTTAAAATTTATAAAATCAAAAGTATATGAATCACATAAAATTGTGAGGTAATACAAATCAGTACAATCATGAAATAGTTTACATGAAATCATGTCACGATTTATATAAAATACGTCACATAAAATCATAAACGTTTTATGTGAGACAACGTCACATAAAATCATAAAATATAAGAAAAGGTTACACATAAAATCATCAAATATCTAGTTCACATGTAATCATAGATCGTGCATATTGACTGAGTTTGTTAAGTTAATTCATCGACATCTAGACTCGTGTGCAATGCTCGCGAAGTGAGGTCACACAGAAACCCTAATTTTATGTTTAATGCAATGCATGCATGGAAGTTTGCAATAAAGTTTGGAACAATGTAGGTTTAGGTTAATCAGGAATCATTGTCAGACACATGATATTAACATGACCTGTAACGTTAACTGCTCTAGCTAACTAAGATAACGAAAGTTAATTACGGGGTTAACATGGAAATTACTAGTTGTCACAAAAATATAAACTGGCGTATCGCCTGGGCCATGGGGTAGCCTTAGGCAATACACCTAAAGCCTCCAGGCCAGCTTTGTGGCCCGATTCCTTGTTTCACGAGCTCGTTGTGCCATTTTTTGATGTTTTCAAGTCCCGCTCTCACCCAAATTACCCAAATTATTACTCCATCATGTTAACCACATTTAATCAACTCAAAAAGAATATAAATATGTTACATAACTCATAAGAATGCACAAATAAGGCTAAATAATGCATTTTGGGGTCGGTTTTTACGTACGTATTGATTTTGGGCAATTCACCACGTTTCGTGACTCGATCAAGTGTGTGATGACTCATGACATGATATGTGATTATTAAACTCATAAACATGCTGATATTGACATATGAAACCAAAAACAAGATTCCCGGTAAAAGACGAATCGCGTACCGAAATCGCGTAAAAACCAGAAATTGCTTTATTTTCCATTCGAGGAATCCAATTTGAATCCAATTGATTTTAATTAAGTATTTCACTTTGAAATACAGTTATGACTCATTTAAAATCATTAATTGGGGTATAAATACCCGAAAGTGCTCCTGTAGAGACCGAGAAAATATGAGGCTTTTGCATTAGATATTTTGTGGGCTAGTTTATATTGTAATTGGGCTAATTAGTTTGAGTTTGTTTGGGTTTGTTTGGGTTAATTGTGTCCGGTCGAGTATTAGGGTCTATGGGCCGGTTTTTTTTGTAAATAGTGGTGACTTGTTTAACAAGTTGGGTCACCACTATATAAGGAATATGTAATTCACTTGTTTAGGGTTGTTGATTGTGTGTATTGACAAGGGGATGTTAGAGAATTTCGACTTTCTCAAGGTGTGTAGCAATCTAATTTCATCAAGTATTCTTCAACTGGTTTTTGTTTTCATATTTTTTTTCATAGTTTCATTGCTGTTTTATTCGATTATTCTTGAATCATCTATAATCAACGGATTCCGCACGGTGATTAGTAGACTAGATATCGCGTGAGGGGCTATTTAGATCCTTACAATTGGTATCAGAGCCAAGAAACGCAAGTTCCGAGGCTCTCGCGAAATCAGATTCAAGTTTTTATGGCTAACGATTTGAGTTTTCTTGGTGATTTTCAGCTTTAAGCACGGAACGGGAAGTGTTTTTGCAGGTTACAAGTGTTGCAGAATCAAGAAGCATTGTTCCATAAGCTATTCGATCGAATTATGTGGCATTGACCCTCATTCGATCGAAATACATAGCTTTTCGATCCAGAGTTGTACTTTTCGATCGGCTTTTCGATCGAAGTACACTTTTCGATCGCCCCTTTTTGATCGGTTTCTGTGGCTTTGACCCGATACGACCTGATCGAAAAGGTACTTTTTGATCGGTATAGACTTTCCGATCGAGCAGAAACTCTACTCGATCGAAAAGCATACTTTTCGATCCCACTATCTCGATCGAGAACCACTTCTCGATTTACACCCTCTCTGATCGAAAACCCACCTTTTCGATCCGCCTCTCCCCGATCGAAAACCCTTTTCGTCCCAACTTCCACCTGACCGGAAACCCCTTTTCGATTGACCTTTGTTCGATCGAAAAGTACCTTCCGATCCAAGCTTGTTAACCGAAAACCCTTTTTGGATTCAATCTATTTTTCTTCAATGGCCTTCGATATGTCAAGCCTGTCCAGTGCAACTCTGGAAATGGACGCTAAGATCGGAACCAATGCCAGTTCTCCTCGTCTGATGTCTGGAAAAGATTTCATGAGCTGGAAATACCGATTTATGAATTATGTCAACTATAATGATCCTAAGGTCATGCGATCGGTTGAAGTGGGTGACTATGTTCCTAAGACAACTCCTGCAGCTGGTCAGGTGGGTCAACCCAAAGAAAAATCAGACTGGACCGAAGATGACTGGGAAAAGGTTGAACGTGATAGGAAGGCTTTGGCTGCATTGACCATGGCCTTATTCCCCGAGGTAGCTGAAGCTTTCAAAGAGTATAAATCTGCTAAAACACTCTGCGATACTCTCGTGTTTGCATATGAAGGAATGATGAAATGAAAGAATCTCAGAGAGAAAATCTCAGGGAACAATTCAGCGAATTCAACTATATGCCTGGGGAAAACATGGAGACCCAACTGCAGAGATTCATCAAGATTATGATAGCCATGAAGGATGTTGGGGTTACCTACACTCAAGCAGAGGTAAATAAGAAGTTAGTGAACTCAGTTTAACCAAATTGGGACAGCACCATAGAGTTAATCGAAAAGACTGTGGCAATGGGTACATCACCATTGAGTGAGCTCATGTCTACTATTAGAGCGTATAAAGAAAAGAAGCAGAAGAGAGCTAGAAAGTTGGGAAATGGTGCATTGATGAACCAAGTCAAACAAGCCTTCATCTCACAAGCAGCTACATGTCCAAGTAATTCAATTAATCAGATGGCGTTTGTGTCACAAACCCCTAGGGCTAGCTCATCCGGTTCATCCAATTTAATCTCTTTAGATATCATCGATCTAACCAAAGAACCTAGCTTTGCTCTTGGTGTAGGTATCATGAGTTGCTATCAAGCACTCATTGCTGGTTCTCTACTCCCCACCGACTTAACTCATGATGATGTCAATCAAGTCAACCATGAAGATCTGGAGCACATGGATATTTCCTATCAGATGGGGATGTCTGCCTTAAGTGCAAAACAGTTTAGGGTCAAAACAGGAAAGAAGGATTGGAATGGAGGGAAAGGAATCAAGCTCAGTTTTAACAAGGCAAATCTACGGTGCTATAATTGCAATGAGTATGGGCACTATGCTAGAGAGTGTACCAAGCCAAAGGTGGAAAGGGATGATGAGAGGAAGGAAGCAATGAAGAAAGAGGCTGCAAAAAATGACAGAGCACTGGTGGTTCAGCACACATCAGGTAATAATTGGACTACTCAAGTAGAAGATCTGAGCTTGACGCTTGATCATGTGGCCCTCTTGGCTGAAGAAGAAGCAGAGAAGGGAGCTGCTAAAATTTGCCATCAAGCTTTCATGGCAAACATCGTTCTAGGTTCTGAAGCCAACTCAAGCAGTCATGAGGTATGTTCAAATTCTAAATGTCAATCTGTGCTTCAAGAATGTAAAGAATGGGAAAGTAAGTTTGTTAATGAAACCCTAAATCATGAATCAACTGCTAGAGACCTTATGGAGTATAAAGATAAGACCAGAATTTTTAGAGAGAAACTGGAAGCTGCTAAGTTAGATGTTAAGAATCTTCAAACTCAGGTGAGTGATAAGAATACATATCTTAAAATTGCTAACTCTAAAGTTTAAACTTTAACCAAGGAAGTAGAGGAACTTAAAGCCAAACTAGGAACATCACAAAGCAAAATTGAGCGTAACGACAAGATTGTTTCTGAAATGTTGGAGGCTAGTTCCCTATTTACAACACTGATGCCAGAATGCGGCATGTTAAAGGTAACTCAGGTTTGGGATTTGGTACTGATGAAAAGGATGAAAAATCCACACACTCTGTCTCAATGCCATTAATGCATGAAATGATCCCTGATCATGAAATCTCTAAGACCACTTTAGAAGTTAAGGCAGAAATTGATAGAAAACTTGCTGTTTGTCCTATTAAAATATATGCCCGTGTCTCTAACACTACTAACAATCCTACTTCTTGTGCAGATAAAGGTAATAAAGAGCAAGGAGTTTCCTAAGAGTCCAAATAATTCTAATTATGATGATTTTTACAAAAAATTTGATTTTGGAAAACTTGATTCATCTGTTTAGTCTGAGTCAAAAACTTTAGAGTCTGTTTGGTTTGATAAAACTTCTGTGTGTGATGCTTTTAACATTGGCAAGTGTGATGTGAAACCCTTAAAAGCTTTAAGAACTGTTAAAATCCTAAGAAGAGGTACATGACCACAGGTTGCTGGTCCCTAACCCTCAACTGATGGTTTGTTTAATGTGAAAGCTTGTGAAAATAAGAATGATAATGTTGTCCAAAATTTGCAGAAAGTACGGGATGCCAGAAATCATGACTTTGTCCCGTACCCAGAAGTCAATTCCGCATATGACCAG
The DNA here is from genome assembly GCA_039602395.1 of Deinandra increscens subsp. villosa. Taxonomy (NCBI): domain Eukaryota; kingdom Viridiplantae; phylum Streptophyta; class Magnoliopsida; order Asterales; family Asteraceae; genus Deinandra; species Deinandra increscens. The sequence continues at coordinate 9,879 of JBCNJP010000604.1, forward strand.
TTTAAGTCGATACAGCGGGAGTACATTTTGACCACTAAGCCACATGGTAAAACCCATTGGATACACAAAAATTGTTCAAAACCGACCTAATATCCACTGGGCGTAACCAACAGCAGGCTCCCGCGTATCCCAAAAAGCAGTCTTGCCATGTGTGTGGCAAACTAGGACATTTGGCAAGAAACTGCTTGCACTGACCATACGATTTTAAAGAAAGCAAAGTGGTTCAAAATTTTAAAAAATCAGTAAAAGCAGTCAATCCTCTTAAACCTGTTTGGATTCCAAAATCTGTTGGATCCTCAGAATCTGTTTCACCCTCAAAACAGGCCAGTTTTTCTAAACCACCCATCCGTCCAAAACCAGTTGGCCTGTGAAAACCAATCGTCTGGCGGAAGGATGACAGGTGGAATGTACCAAAGGTGGTAAACCTGTCTTTCAAGCCTACTGGAGTGTACAAAAAACACTCCAAAAACTTCCAAGAGGTAAATTTTCAAAATCAAAATAAAAATAAAAATTCACCGAAAAGACCTCAGGAACTTGGGAAAGAAAATCACTGTCCCAGAAATGTCAACACCAAGGACATACTCAGTCCAACCAAAACAGGCCCACCTTCACCCAAACCCATTAAGGCCTGGGTGCCCAAAACTAACTGATCTCCTTTGAATGCAGGAATAGCCGAGGAGGACTATTAACAACCTTTGGTATGTTGACAGTGGTTGTTCCAGGCATATGACGGGCGACATATTGGGCAATTTGATGGAGGATATGTGTCGTTCGCTGGAGGAGTTGGAGGTTTATCAGTCAGAAAGGAATAGTCAGAAATGGATGTCTCAGCTTCCATGACGTCAAGTATGTCGAGCAGTTCACTAATTTTAAAACCTGGATACTCCATCCCTGATGATTGTGTGTTAATGCGAACACCAAGATACGGCAACTCCTATGTTCTCAACATGCAGAAACCCCCCATAACTGAGGTGGCATGCCTACTTTCTAAAACAGCTGAGAATCATGCTCAGTTGTGGAATAGACGGTTGGGGCACATGAATCTGAAGAATTTGAATCGGCTAGTAAGAGGAGGACTTTTCAAAGACCTTCCAATCAAAGAATTCGTGATCAAGGAGAAATGTGTGGCATGTGCTAAGGGGAAGCAGCACAAACGCCCACACAAGCCAAAAGTGTTCAATAGAATCTCCTCAGTACTGGAGTTGCTTCACATGGACCTTTTTGGTCCAGTCAGTATGTTAAGCCTTAACCGTTGTGCATTTTGTTTAGTAATTATTGATGATTTTTTCTCGTTTCACATGGGTATTCTTTTTGCCAAAGAAGAGTGATGTTGCAGCAATGTTGATAGCCTTCATTAAACTCGTTGAAAACAAGCTAAACCTGAAAGTGAAGTCCATCAGGAGTGACAATGGGACAGAATTTAAGAATCGTACAATTGACGAATTCTGTTCAGAGAAAGGAATTGAACATCAGTACAGTGCGCCCTATACTCCACAGCGGAATGGCGTGGCAGAACGACACAACAGAACGCTGACCGAAGCAGCCTGTACAATGTTATGTGACTCCAAGTTGCCCACCATGTTTTGGACAGAGGCAGTCAACACTGCCTGTTACGTGAAAACAGGGTTCTCATCAATAAGAGACACCAGAAGACACCATCATGATAAGCCCAGAATTGGGCATCTTCGTGCTTTTGGGTGTCTTTGCACTGTTTTAGTTAATACTGACTTGCCAAAATTTGCTGCTAAATCTGATGAGTGTTACTTTTTAAGTTACTCTGGTAGCTCAACCTACAGGGTGTTCAACAAAACAACCGATATTGTGATGGAGTCTACCAATGTTGATTGGCTTGAAAAATATCCATCAGATGGTGGAGTGGGTCCCGCGCAAGCCTTTTGACTACATTCAATTCTTCCTTCCATTTGGATTGGATCCGGTCATTGCTGAAGAACTTCTTGACGATTCAATATCAGGACCATCAATGACTCATACCATTTCAAAATCTCTGGTTACTGCCTCCGACGCGGAAACAACATCAGTACATGAAACTGCTGATGTTGGTGTTGATAATGAGGTAGAGAACAACCCCGGCACTGAAACTGTTCAATCTCAGGTAACTGATGCAGAGGCATATGCTAAAATTAATGAAGAACCTGTTCAGACAAATCTACCTCCAGAAATCTCAATTCAAGCCATTGCTGAAACAAGGATCCACAAATATCACCCCTTGGACAATGTCAATGGTCATTTAGCTTCTGGGGTGATAACCAGAAGTCAATCAGGGGATATCAACCACTGCATGTACTCCTGTTTTATTTCACAAATTGAGCCACCAAACATTACAATGGCTCTAACAGATCTTAGCTGGGTGGAAGCTATGCATGAAGAGCTTAACTAAATTTCAAAGCTTCAGGTACGGAGGTTAGTGGAGAAGACTGCTGACAAAAAAGTCATCACAACTCGATGGCTTTATAAGAATAAAAAGGATGAAAACGGTGTTATTGTTAGAAACAAGGCAAGGCTGGTGGTTCAAGGGCACGAGCAGGTCGAAGGAATCGATTATGATGAAGTATATGCACCGGTTGCTCGTTTGGAGGCAATAAGAGTCTTTTTCGCCTACGCATCCTACATGAATTTCACTGTCTATCAGTTGGACGTGAAAACTGCGTTTCTCTAGGCTGAAATGGATGAAGAGGTGTATGTTACTCAATCTCCTGGGTTCATTGATGAAGAACATCCCTACCATGTGTAAAAGCTAGACAAAGCACTGTATGGCTTTCACCAGGCCCCACGGTCCTGGTACAAAACGTTGACTGATCATCTTCTAGCACACGGGTACATGAGGGGAATAGTGGACCAGACACTGTTCAGGAAAGAAGTTGAGAATGACATAATCATGGTGCAAGTTTATGTGGACGATATCATCTTCGGGTCCACAAATGAAGATTTGTGCAAAGAGTTTGAAAAGGTGATGCGGACAAAGTTTGAGATGAGTGAAATGGGCGAAATGGAATTCTTGCTAGCATTACAAGTGAAGCAAAGTGACAGCAGCATCCTAGTTTATTAAGCCAAATATGTGACAGAGATTCTAGAAAAGTACAAGCTGGCAGACTCAAAGCCTGTCTCCACACCCATGGCAGCCAGACCAGCACTCACAAAAGATCCAGATGGTCAGCGAGCACATGTACCGGTAAATGATCGAATCACTGATGTACTTGATGGCCAGTCGACCAGATATTATGTTTGCAGTGTGCCAATGTGCACGATATCAGGCTAACCCTAAACTCTCTCATTTATCAGGCCATGACTGGGTCTCTGGTACTCTAAAGAGTCAGGGTTTAATCTGTATGCTTTTTATGAAAGTGATTATGGTGGTTGTGAGCTTGACAGGAAATCAACATCTATAGGAGCTCAGTTTTTAGGAGACAGGTTGGTGGCATGGCAAAGCAAGAAGCAGCACACAGTGTCACAATCTACAGCCAAAGCAGAATATATGGTTGCATCTGCATGTTGCTCACAGGTGGTATGGCTGCAGCATCAGCTGGGAGATTACGGTTTGAATTTCTTTGACACTCCCATATACTGTGATAATAATGCTGCTTTGCAAATTGTTAAAAATCTTGTGCAGCACTCGAAAACCAAGCACATTGACATTAAAATGCACTTAATACGAGATTGCTATGAGCGCAAGCTCATTCACTTAGAATGGGTGGAATCGGATGACAATGTGGCGGACATGTTCACCAAACCCTACCTGGTGCTAGTTTTGAAATGTGTCTCAAAGGCCTCAGAATGATAGCCTTTGATGAGTAGTCTGACAACTTCTATCTATTTTATTATTATTCAAAAAAAACATCTAAAAGAAAGAGGAAAATATAAAATAAACATCTTGATGTTTCCCCTAATTTTGTGTGCTTTTAAATTTTTTACTGGTTTTGTTTGACCAAGTTGGGAAGTGATATAAATTTCCAGGTGTTTGCTGACTGACACGTGTAAGGTGGATGTGAAAAGCTATGATTCATGGTTTATATGCTTGGTAGGCTCTGCTGCCAATCAATCAAAAGGTATGGTTTATCACAACACTTGAAGATAACGTATGATGCTTGATAGTGAAATTGCTTGAGCGTGTGGATCTTCTACTTAGTCGTAATGAAATCAATGTTAATGAGTAAAAGGCAGAGAGTAAATACAAAGAAGACTTGTATTAACCACAGAGATGACCACAGAGTACACAGAGAAGATATGACCCAGAAGCTTAACATGTCTATTACAAGACAACATATTTATACTAAGCTAAACCCGCTGGTCCGAACCTGAGGTTTGGCCCAAGGTTCGGCAATGTCCGAACTCCAAGTTCGGCCTGAGTTCGGACCTCGACAATCTTCTGTGATTCGTCTTGTATTCGATACTTCACATGACGATCAGGACCATGTGTCAACAAACTCCCCCTCGGCATGTGCAGTATCATCTCCTCTATCAAAACTTGTATCTTGTATCTTCAATCAAACTCTTCCTCGATCTTGATGATGAGTTCAATCTTGAATACTTGATATTGCATCGTGTGTAATCTCTTTATCAACAATCTTCAGAAGACTTGAAGTTGTGATGTTCTCTTTCCACTTAGAAATCTGCCAACATAAATAATCTTGGCGCAAAACGTCTCTTCGAGACTCCAAGATATTTTGATTTTGAAATTGATTTCGTATTCCGTGTTGATCAATCGAAAACAAATCAGAAACAAAATCTTTTTGGCTTTTAGAAACTTTATATCAAAACACAACAAAAATCTTTTTGGTATTTTCTGATATGAAAAGTAAATGCAAAACAGAATCAGACACTATTTTTTTCTTTTGGGAGAAAAATCACAACTTGGGATCATATTGGTCATAACATGCTGAACTACACTTCAATTTCGATTATTGAAGCACACAAGCCATGCCGGTTGCAGATATAATTTGTCCAACTTTAAACTCTGGCACAATCATACTTATAACATCTGGATATGTTAAGTATTGATTAGCTTTGCATTGACCAGTGTACCACACACTATCAGACATACTCAGATATGTTTTTGCTTATCACATTATATGATTTCATTTGTGATTTTAATCACATAATGATTGTAACCATGATATAGTCAACTGTTCCATGCAAAAAGAAATAAGAACGTTAAATCGTCTACCTTAAGGTCGATCTTTCGATACGCAGATAAGGCCTCGGATTTAACAAAATAAGAAAATAAAACAAGTTGAAGTTGTATAACTCAACAACAATCAGGTCGGTACTCCCGTACACGCAAAGAAAGTCCGATGAGTTATACAAAACACCAAAGAAAATAAAGCAGAACGTCAAATGAACAACAATCAGGTCGGTCTTGTGGACACGCAGAGAAAGTCCGATCGTTTGACAAAATAAAGAAAATCAAACAAGTTTAAATCTTTGCAAAATGAACACATGTATACACAGTGACTTCTCATTTTACTTTTCACATATCCTTTTCTTGATATATCTTGAGATACGCATCAAGATGTTGTCCACTAGGTCAAGCATCAGATTTAGTGTATATCACATTCGTATACTTTCTGATTTGCCGAGCCTACCTTACACATCGATCAAATGGTCTTATGGCTTTTTCATCTAGTTTATCCATGAGTCAGACGATGTCAGCCAATGTACCATCATTTACCAATTATGTCGGATACAATTTCTCATTTTTCAATGTTTTTGGATTTTTGCATTTTTCAATGTTTTTGTCTTTTTCAAATTTCTCCCCCTAAGAATGACAACTCTATTTATAGATTTTCATTTTTATGATTTGAAAAACAAGACACTATTTTTGTATTTTTGCAAAAACAAACTCCCCCTCAGAATGAGACGGAGTGAAAAACCAAGAAAAATTAATCAACCAACACGAATACTGGCATTTTAGCCTTTTGAAAACAAAATTAATTTGAAAAGTCAATGTAATTAGAACAGATATTTCACAATCAGCAATTTCCCAATCACTGAAAGGTCTTCCTGAAATACCTGTTTGACACCAAATAAAACATTAGTCGCTCTGGGATCGACCCGATTCAACAATGTCGGGTCGCCCGGTGTCTTCCACATAGTCACTGTTGGCCTTGGAAATAGATTTTGGTTTCCACATTTTTAATGATTTCAATTTTTGATCAGAACCTGAATTAGATTCAACCGACGTACTTGGTTTAGACCAAGACGATTTACGGATTGATTTGATTTTTGGAGACCATGGTTCATCAAAAATTTGACATTTGCTATCCACATATTTGGCAGTTTTGTGGATATATGCAGTCGTCGGACAATCAACAGCAAGATGTCCCGGTTGACGACATACATAACAAAGTCGTTCTCTAAAAATGTTTGAAAATTGTTTTGATTTTTGAAAACCAGATGAATGATCAGAACCAAAGTTATCAAAGAAACCATCAGAAGAATCATAACTAGGAGATGGACTCCTTGAAGATGACGATCTTCCAGAATAATAAGTAAATTCCTTCGGAGATGGTGATTTCTTTGCAACTTTAGCTTTAACAGCCTTGTCAGCTTACACTGGTTTCTTTGCGGCAACCGGAACTTCCTTCACAACAAAGCCCAAGCCTTTGTGCTTATAGCCTGAAACCTTTGAAGAACTTGAGGAAGAACCAGAAACTTCTCTTGTCTTAGCTTCACTAGTAAATTTGGCTTTGATATCTTTCAGCTTGTTCTTCTCAATCAACCCTTTTTCTTCTTCAGTTGCGGATGAAGAACTTGAAGCAACCTTATCAGAAACCTTTTCATTTTCCAGAAGCACAGACTTTGAAACAAATTTTGGAGCTTCACCCAAAGGCTTCTCCTTTTTCTTAGACTTGGACTTGTTCTTCTTGGATGGAATGGCAAACTTGGAATAGTCATGCAATCCATCTTTTGGATCAATCTGAGCAGCAGTAACTTCAATTAAATCCACTGGTTGAGGAACCAAGTGAACATCATCCTTCTTAGAACTTTCCGAACTCTGATCCTGCTTGTATAAGAAGTTGAGCAATGTCCGTGACAAATTGCAGTTCTTCACTTGCCTTTTCAACTCCAAAATCTCCAATTTTAAATCATTGATCTTTTGTTGAGCTTCAAACACCTCTTTCTGTGACTTGATGAACTTTGCATTAAGATCATCATATTCATACGTTTGTAGCTTTCGGATCTCACATTGAACAAACAATTCCTCAAGCACATTTTCTCTCTTGTGCTTGTAGATCTCAACATCCTTAGTTAATAACTCATTCTTGTCTCTGTAAAGAAAATTTTCATCTTGAAGCATAGAGATCTTGTTTTGAAGTTTCTCTACAGTAATAGCAGTTTTAGCAATAAGAGAAGTAGCTTCTTCATATTTTTGCTAAACCGGATAACTCTTCTCAAACAAATTCTCAAAATCTTGAGCTGCATCTAACGCCTCAGCTTTGGCCTTCGCACACTCTTCAGCCAATTGAGCCTTTTCCTTCAAAACATCTTCATGAACATGAACCAACTCATAATACTTCTTTTGAAAATCTTCTAACTCCTTCTTTAGCACAACAATTTCCTCAGTTGATGTTTTAGAACTCTGGTCAAACCAATCAATCTTCTTGTATAATTTTACACATGTAAGACATTTAGATTCTTCAACCTTTGAACTATCAGCAACTTTTGGTAAATCTTCTTGTACCAAGGATGCACTCGAATAAGAATCAGAATCAGTCAGAAAACTGTCATCATCAGCATGACGAGCAGTCAGAGCGATTGAAATTGGAGTATGATTCTTTTTAACTTCTGAATCTGCATTCCATGCAAATTCATTTGAATGAAAAAATGTATTGCTCCAATCATGAGCAAAAGTAACATATTTCTTCTCAACCTTTTCAACTTCATTTGATGGATGAAACACTAAATGTTCATGTTGACCAGTCTTCAATTTATGATCTGCAGAACATGGACATTCTCGAGCAAAGTGACCATAATTTGAGCACTTGTAACATTTCACCTTTGACTTATCCAAACCAATTTTACCATCCTGATTCAATCTCTTCTTCCCAGTTCTGTTTAAAAATTTCTTAGTTCTTCGAACCAACATAGCATACTGCCAATTTAGATCCATTTCCTCAAAATGATCATAATCAATCTGATCGTAATCTTCATTTGCTAACTCAGCATTACTCACAGCATCAGTGATAACACCAAAATACGAAGATACCAATGCAGACATCAACGCATTATAATCATCGACAGTTTGAACAGACAATGCACTTTGAGTTGAAGAACTAGGAATTGACACATTACAACCAGCAGATGAATAACTTGGAGTTTCAGATTTACCTGCCAGAAATGCTGTAGGGGGTGCGGAACTAAGAATATTAGATTTCCCAGCATTTATGGTTGAATCATTGTTACCATAATACACTGCAGGATTTTGAACTTGCTCAGGAAGTGACTTATTCACCTTTAACTCCATATCCCTTGCTTAGATTCTTTGAATTAGATCATTAAAAGACAATTTTGGATAATCTTTATCATTAGTTATCATCATCACATAATTTTCCCATTTTTCAGGTAAGGCTTCCATAATCTTTTCTTTCCTTTCAGTTTCATCTTTTGTAAGATTCACCAACTTCATTTCACTCATTAAGTGAGCAAATCTTGCAATCAGATTTTGTAAGGGTATAATTTGTGGCTTGTGTATTAAATCATCACTTGGCGGAATATTTTTAAGGCCTAAGTGATAGTTTAGGTGAAAACTAGTTGGGTCATGGGTATATTGGGTCATTGGGCCATTTTAGATGTGTTTGGTCTCAATTAGAATGAGTTTAAGGGGAGTTTAGTGGGCCTAGATGGTCAAATCCGGAAATTAATGTGTAATTAGGGTTTTTAGGGTGTCTTGTTTAGCAAGTTGGAGACTCCCTATATAAGGGAAGCTCTTCTCTCATTATTAGGTTGTTGATTGTGGAGTAAAGCTCAAAAGGTGTTCACGAAATTCTCTAAAGGAGAATTTCGAATTCGTGTATTGCAACCTGAGACATCAACGTGTTTGTCTTCTAAATCGGTTTGTGGTTGATTGTGTTCTTTACTTTTCAAATCGTTATTTTATACTTTTCGATTATACTTGAATCACTCGATTGTTTGGATTCCGCACTCTCAATCGAGATTGGATATCGCGTTTGGACCGTTTCGGGACTTACAATTGGTATCAGAGCCAAGAAACGCAAGTTTCGAGGCTCTCGCGACATCCGATTCAAGTTTTTTTCAACTAACCGTTTGAGTTTTGTGGTGATTTTCGCAGTAGCAAGGTTCGAAAGGATTTTTTTGCAGGTTTTAGATAAAGACAGAAGTGTTCGTGACCAACTGCTCGTCTTTTTTAGACTTTTCGACCCAGCTAGAGACTTTTCGATCAGCCGGGCTGATCGAAAACCCTTTTCTGTCGCGCCATTTCGATCGGAAAGTCCCCTTGTGACTTTTCGATCAGCCATCTGTCGATCGAAAAGTCCCCCTTGTGACTTTTCGATCAGCCCATTTCGATCGAAAAGTCCCCCTTGTGACTTTTCGATCAGCCCATTTTGATCGGAAAGTCCCTTTGTGACTTTTCGATCAGCCATCTGTCGATCGAAAAGTCCCCCTTGCGACTTTTCGATCAGCCCATTTCGATCGAAAAGTCCCCCTTGTGACTTTTCGATCAGCCCATTTCGATCGGAAAGTCCCTTTGTGACTTTTCGATCAGCCATCTGTCGATCGAAAAGTCCCCCTTGTGACTTTTCGATCAGCCCATTTCGATCGGAAAGTCCCCCTGTGACTTTTCGATCAGAGCATTTCGATCGGAAAGTCCCCCTGTGACTTTTCGATCAGCTTCTCTTTTCGATCGGAAAGTCCCCCACTGAGACTTTTCGATCCGCTAACTCTTTTCGATCGAGAAGTCTACTTTTCGACCGACCCCTGTCCGATCGAAAAGTACTTTTCGATCCAACCCTTTTCCGACTAAAAACCCTCTTTCCGATTGAAAACCCACTTTTCGATCCATCCCGTTTCAATCCGTTCAAGTCTTTCAGTTCGTATTTGATCCATAAGTTCATCCAAGGAAGAAAATGACAAGTTCTCAAGTTGCTTCTCCTCTTGTGAGTGATCAAACTCAGATATGTTCGAACTCGGCATGCTCCGAATCAATCGAACAATATAAGCAACTGTTTCGAACTGAAGAAAGAGACCGTCTCAATGCAGAGTACAAACTAAAGAATCATCTAAAACAAGTCGAACCCTACAAAAAGAGGATAGAGTCTTTAGGTAACGAACTCAGTCAGGAGAAGTATCTTTTCCGGACATTCCGTGAAAAAGAGGAGGAAAAGCGGAAGATCAATCGTGCTGATGGAACTTGGATCTGTAACTGCGAGGAATGCTCAAACCCCACGTGCTGTGCTTTGATTAAAGAATGGGAGAGCAAGTTTACAAATGAATGTCAAAATCATGCAATCACTGCTAGAGACCTTAGGGAGTCCAAAGGTAAGACCAAAATATTTAGAGAGAAACTTGAGGCCATTCAGGTAGATGTTAAGAAGCTTCAATCTCAGGTGAGTGATAAAAGCACATATCTTAGGCTTGCTAACACTAAGGTAGATGAGCTAACCAAGGAGGTTGAGGAACTAAGAACCAAATTTGACTCTTCCCAATCTGCCCTTGAGAAACATCAAGTTATACAAAAGAAAATGATGGACTCTCATCATGTGTTGTTCAAATCTGAAGAGCGACTCGAGCATGTAAAAGAAACATCTGGCCTCGGTGATGGAAATTTTCCTCCCCCATTACAACATGAATACATCAAAGTGCCCCAAACTGCTGA